>VOMN01136055.1:0-27324 GCA_014899125.1 Orchestia grillus | reverse complement strand
ATATATTTTAACTTTATTCAATGGCTGATCAAAAAACGCACTGAACGTTTTTGGTTACCTTGTAAATAACGGAAAACAAACTTACTCTCGTCGGCAAAAATTTTCCCGAATCCTTACCTTCTCTTCACTTTTGATGTACATGTACATGCTTTTGATGTAACATGCTCCTCAAAACCCATAAATTTACATTTCAATTGGGATGTGAATAAGTATGAATGATTAAATCGATTAATTTTTGTGAAAATGCTGGCCAGTAGGTGCTAACGTCACTTGTAGCGTGAGTGAATTTATTCTGTACGCTGTTCTTCGACACAGTGTGTTAATTTTTGCACAGGCCCCTTCATACGATTAGCCGAAGTCTGGAGATAGTGTCGGCAGACACCCAAATAGGGGCATCGAATCCTAACTTTGCTCTCAATTCTGGAGTCGTGTCGGAAGTCAAGGGACTGTACAGTTCCATGACTTCCCACGAGACGCCTCCCGTACAGCCCTTTAACTTCTGACATAACTCCAGAATTGAGAGCGAAGTTATCATTCGATGCCTATATTTGGGTGTCTGCCAACCCTGTCTTCAAACTTCGACTGATCATGTTATGGGCTCTGTAGGAACGCAAGCCACAGCTAAGTTTTATTTTGGACCGCATTGAAAGACTGCGTGGTAAAAAATTGCGGAATGTGTACTAGGTATAAAGCACTCAAACATAAGAGGAACTTTGTCAGAATGCTATGCGGTGCGGCAGAAAGGGCGCAAAATCCCGTCCTTTCTCATGATTGGATAAAGCAACCCAGTCATTCATAATTCAGTACTCTTCGTAAGAGTAATATGGTCATGTTCTTGAGAGTATACCAAATAGCGTAATTCAGTATATAAATTGATCGAGGGGGAAATCCCCTTTTCATCCTTCGCAAACGTCTGTCGTTCCGACCCCGGCCTGCACTTACGGCTCATCGCAGCTTTTTCGCTTTCATTGGTTCGCTTTAAGATTTGGGCGAGGTATGGAGCAGTTGTCAACTCGGAAGGAATATCAGTGTAACGACCTTTTGTGGTCAACATTTACCCTGCGGGATGCTTTTTCCTAAAGGTACAATGAGCCACCTGTGGTGCGCATCGCAGGGAAAGTGTTAAGTGGGCACCAGTGTTGCCGGGCTGCGGGTCAGCGAGCAGACACTCACTCTGAGCTCTTACTTGTTATTTGCGCAAGGAACGATGGAGAAACGCGTAGCTAAACATCAGCTCGAACTGGTCGTTCTTCATCGCTTGCTACTCTTAAACTATTCAGTGAGGATATCCGAACTCATTAACGGTAAAATGTTCCACGTTTTCTTTTATATGAAAGATTATTTTTATTTGCTGCGAATGAGAAGTGCAGATTTTTCATCGGTGTGCATTACCTCCTAGTAAAATTTAGCCTTTTGAGCCACAGTAAAACAGAGAATTCAGCTAGTGGCTGGTGGCAAGAGTTGTTTAAGTTCAATATTTGAAATGTTGCACACGGGACTCATTCTATGTGGAATTTCATGACGCATGTCGAACGTAATTCAGAGTATAAAACAAGCCCAACAAATTCTAAAGAACAGGCATCCGAGTCGTGTATTTGTAGGTGTTATTGGTCGCTTTATTTTATGAACAGCCAAGATTAACGCACCGTTCCTACCCAATATCGAGTTAACTGTCGCAATTTACACGCCTTGCGCTGCTGAATACAGAGTAGTTAACGTCAGCGTGACAATCAAGTCTGAATGGGCGATACATAG
Source organism: Orchestia grillus (assembly GCA_014899125.1). Lineage (NCBI taxonomy): Eukaryota > Metazoa > Arthropoda > Malacostraca > Amphipoda > Talitridae > Orchestia > Orchestia grillus. The sequence goes on along the minus strand of VOMN01136055.1, from coordinate 25,569 downwards.
GTTAGTTTCGGGTGACTCGGCTGGTGGAGCCTAATATGATAAGCAGGTCGTAAAGGGAAACTCGATGTTAGAGAATGCTAGTACGAAAGTGTGCAATCTACAGTCGCCATGTTTTGGTGAGTGCAAGCGCAGTCGAAACGATCACCAATGTATGATTGCTAGAAGCTTTCTAAAAAGCGTGTTTTATTTTTAGTTGAAAATAAATAATGGACAAATGTGTGAGGTTTATTACCTCCTCATCCCCTCCTGATTTGCCTGAGATCGTACATGGTATCACAACATGTAAAATGTTATCAATTACATGCTCGTTGAGTTTTACACTTCAGTAGTGTTACACGACGTGAGTTCTGCAGTCCAGCTAATTGGAAATCCCATGTCCGTTCTTTTGGGCGTTTCTGAAGACTGCAGTGGTGGGTGCTGCTTATTTTGTTTTCAATAAAATAATTTTTTCAATGCGACGGATACGGTTTTACATACTTTAATGATGTACAAACAAGCTGTAACATGGTGCTCGATTAGTTTTTATGATGGGCTTTCTCCTCTTTAATTTGCGTGAAATAATGAAGTAAACGGCACGATTTTGTGCGCGGGGTCGAGTTCCACTGATTGAGTCGTGTTTTTCGTAGTTGATTTTTTTTATATTGCGTCGTGTAATTTGGTTGTTATGCATACCATTTGACTCGGGTCCCTTTGGGTCTGGAACGCCGTTGAAGCTGCAACTGTTTGGAATGAATAAATTCATTGAGTGTGCAAATTGCAAGACAACAATCTTTCAATTGAGAGTATTTCCGGCTCTCTTTGTAATGCCCAGCAGCGAGGAGAAATATTGTACACATCAGAATGCAAGGAATCATGGCTTTGGCTGGTGTCGGCCTGTTGTGCTGTGAGCATTTGAAAATATCAGTAATAGCAAGATGCGAAGCACTGGTGTGAAGGTTTGGCAATATAGCATGTGGTCAAATATGCAAAACATATCAGTTTGGCCCATAACAAACTCTACTATCACCTACGCAAGAACGTAAACTTTCTCCCAGCATGTATGTAGGTAAAACAATAAACAAAATGATTAGGCTGTACTAAGCATATTTACCTGAGTACATCGTCATAAGGTGATGGGGTCCTAACACTTCCAGTAAAGTAAGAGAATTCATGTAAATTAACACGACGACCGGTAAAAGAAAAGTTTGACACAAAATGACTGAAATCTGTCTTAAGAAAAGCGTATTGGATTCATAATTGAAAAAGAATAATGTAAAAATGTATGATTTTTATCACCTCCAAATGCCCTCTAATTTGCCCGAGATGGTGGATTGTATCACAATTGAGTATCCTGGTCGAGCTGCCTGCGCCCCGCACCCACTGCGACGAAACCGCACCTACGCGAACTCCGCTCCTTGCTCTTCAATTCTTATCCTAGAGGAAGAATGGTGATTAGCGCTTATTGTTCAGTTATTTTGGTAAAAAATGGGGATTGTGTGCGTACTTTGTTTGAAGAATGGGTATTGGTTTTCTGCTATCCTCGAAGAATCAATCACAAAAAAATGTAGGCTCTGTGTCAAAGTTATTTCTACCAGTTGTGCGATTCTACGAAATATTTTTAAACGCATTGGCCCTTTTTGAGCATTAACTAATGAAACAATTCTATTGAAAATTCCCCTCAGGGGGCATAAGATAGGCCATAGGCAATAGNAATAATAATAATAATAATAATAATAATAATAATAATAATCTATTGAAATTTTTTTTCCCGAATTATAATTACAATTGAAATTGTTGTAGCTCATTTTTCGTATGAGTGTTTGTGTGTGTTTGCGGAGCTTTGCCCCGCGCGAGGCAGCAACTCGAGTGGCCTCAGCGCTCTTTGGAACGAAGACAATAGCTTTTCCACGCCAGCATTGGGAAAATGCACGCGGCAGGAAAGCCGACTTGAGGCATTCTTTTGTGTTGGTGGTAGTTAACTTGAACCAGAACTAATGGGGCAAGTGTGGCTCTGTGACTGCTGGCCCTGCACTGGCGAGAGGGATAGAGGCTTAGCTCACCGCATGCCAAAGGAATCTTTTGTGCTTTTTATTTTGAATGACCCTTTCGAGTCGGCATTCGCGTAATTGTTTCACGTATCTAAAAATAAGATTTTTATTTCAGCAGTTATGCATGAATAATTTTTGACTTGGGTGAAATGATGGTGCGACCATTATTCTACATGCATCTGTTTCATTTAGTCTACATATATCGATGCGTTTTTGGGGCAAATACATTCCGCTAGACTTGTTGAAAACATTTGTGGCACACACGTACATGTCTCAGGAGACTCGGGTGAATTAAATCTGGGTAAGTTTAGTGCACTTGTCCTTTATGGGCGTCTGTTAAGACTGGAGTTGAGAATCTTTTTAAGGCATAAATGTGGTCACGTTCTTCCTGCTCCAGCTCATGTCTGCCGGCGGCTTTGGCTTTTTATAGCTCTATGTGATCTACTGTAAATAATCACAATCGATGTTTCACATCAACGGTACCAAATTTTACGTTCCTGTTTCATTCGTCTCACTACGAGTGGAATAACTTTGTTATGGTGTATCAGATTGATGCTTTCCCACCGTGGAGGGGAGGGAGATGTTGCCGGATATTGAAATTCCCGATCCTTTTTCTAGGAAGCGAGTGGGGGCGGATGTTCCAAAACGTTGCTGTCTCGTTTCCACGTTTCTTACCTTGAATTAATTTGGAAGGTAAAACGTTTCCTCGCGTGCCGGCACAGACTGCACACCGCGCGGTTTATGCGGGCCTGCAGGGAGACAATTACGCGTCTGGGAAGCGAACACTTTCATTTTAGGATTCAATCGCAAGTTCGTCTCGTAAATATTGATGCCTGACTGTAAACGCCTGCGCTCCTATGCCTGTACCCTGTGAGTAGGATCTGAAAGTATGTTGCTTCCGATTTATGAATACCTTAATTTACTTCGAGTAAAAGTAAATCTGCTGCATATTTGTTAGCTGCGTCGTTATTTCTCGAATTCTCAAGTCAAAAGTTTCACGTTTCTCTCGATAATTTTCTAATATAATCGAAAATATACCGACTTACTTCCAGTGCAGGTAAATCTACTGTTGGTTTTTGTTGCTACGTTGCTATATTTTTTCGATTTTCAGGGTTATAACTTTTATTTTCCGTGATTATTATTTTCCATCGCATCTTTTCCTGTGCGACGATGTCCCCGCCGCGCAGCTGCGCCGAGCTCTCGTGGCATCGAGGGAGTGCACTGTAGCGCGCGAGCAGGCGTCCATGTCTGTTTGTCTCGCCTGCTAAATCTCATGACTGAGAGACTAAATCACTTGCAATCCAAAAGGTGTTTTTCTTTCCAACTCAAATTCGTGTTTTGTCGACGGCTGCTCCTGCTGTTTTGCTTCTGTCTGCCGTGAGCAAGTTGATGAACTTCAATTTAACTGAAAATTAATTAGATTCGTTTTCTTCATTATAGAGTGAATGAATCATGTTATATATTATTAGTGAAGGGTTTTAATGAAGAAGGGGAGGGGGGGAGGGATTTGTCACTGAGCCCATGGTCATGCCTATATCTTCCGCTGTGTGGAAGTTAATCGTGCGTGCGATGTCAGCGCGGCGGCCCTCAAGTCCTCCATGAGACCAGGTCCGAAACGTTACTCGGAAGGTATCGGCACTTGCTGCAATGGGGAATAATGCCGCTGTGTTGTTCCTATGAGACACTTTATTCATAAAAAATCTCTGATTTTTGTCGCAGCATGTGACAGATCTCGCGACAGAGTCGACAGAGCTCATAAGACGGGAGAATTAGCCTCCCAGCTTCGTCCAGCCCACCAGGCTTTTTTTTGCCAGTTGGCCACTGTCGATTATGCAGGGAGGCTTTTCACAGGGTTTACCTATCATTAAGTAGTGTCTGTATGAAAATTGTTCCCATGAAATGCCATCTAGCGTCTCCGGTGTGTTTTAAAGAGATCAGAAAACAAAATGTATCTCAATGACGAACTTGAAATGCAGCTCGAATTAGGTTTGAACCTGTCAACATGTTTACCGGGCCTAGATAGTTGGAGATAACTTTCTTGCAGTGTTGTGTTCTCCGAGCAGAGGATATGTTTTTCGCGCCTTGTTGTTAAATTGAATTTTGAAATTGTAAAATATTTAAGATTTTAAGGTCGCCATGGCTACGCAAACAGATTGGTAAGACCTTGTAAATTGTTTGCCTTGCTGTAAAATTTACAAGGCCAGGAACCAGACAATGTGTATCATTTTTCGCCTGTATCACAGGAGATTGCTGTGGTATTAAAGTCAGTCACTCCCACCGCCTTTCTGTGTTGTCTTCGAAATGACTCCATTGCATGACGATATTAAAAGAAAACTCTTCTCGTTAATAAATTAGGCGGTCGTATTTTCTTTCAAAAGAGGGCTCCTGAGACTGCAGCGCATTTCGATCAATCGGCCACTCTTTTTCTCTCCCCTTTCTTTGTCATCGAATGGCAGTTGCCGATGGCACTTTTTCTTTCATTCATCCCTGGTTGGCTGTACTGCTGACGAATCTCATTCTTGTCATCAATCTGGCTGAGCTAAATTCTGCCCCCTCATCCATATTTGATGGCTGCTGATAGCGACAGAAATGAAACAGAAGAGGGTCGTCGACTGCTCAAAAAACCTTCCGGCTGTCGATAGAAAAACTGGAAACTCGAAAGTATCCTTGTCCTTCGGCGCTAAAATCTAAAAGTAAGAGTCCGACAATGGTGACTCTTTCTCTATTCTTCTAAATCTCAAGTTCTATCGGCTGCTGGCGAACGACTCTCTTCTTGGAGCTTATGAATGCGATATTGTTTGATTTCGATTCGGCTGCTTGAGAATTGGAGTGCGTTTGTTAGTGAATGAAAGGAAATTGAACATAAGATATTTTCCCTTCTCGATTCTCATGATTTATTCGTCTGCCGTGTAGAGTTTATATAGATCTTGGATTTGAATTTCGATGGGAGAGTGGGAAAATGTGATTTGATGATATTATGAAAGTTGCTTTTTTGTGACGTTGGCATTTTCTAGCTTTCTGCTGAGACTTTGGAACTTGGGTGGCTTGAAGCTCGTTATGGTCAGTGGATTATTGAAACGTTTATTGCAAGGTGCTTAAGATTAAACTGCGCGATATTGCTACATGAAGAATGCATCGGTTAATTGAGATAATGTCACATTAAGTTACTGCCATGATAGTACGTGTGACTCCCCTCAAAATCATCATTCTACTGTTATTTCTGTGCCAGCTATTCGTGTTTCGTCGCTTTCCCTTTCTTGTTACACTAACGACTGGTGTCTCGGAATCGCATCGCTTTGGCCAGTGATATGTTGTGGCTCCTTGTGGCGCTGTCTGTCTTCTATTCAAGACGGGCCCATCGTTCTTCGAGCAGTTGCGTATGAGATGAGATTGTCACGCACTGGTTATCAATGTGAATGCATTCGATTCTGATTTCCTAGTTGTGTACGCATATTTTCCGGTTTTAAAGGACGGCTTTCTGCACTTAGTTCAACGCTTCACAAAAACGGGTAGGCGGTTGTTGAGTGTTGGGCTCAATTTCGTGGTAAATACGAATACTCATTGCAACTTGATTTTCTTGAATCACTCATTCTTGCACTGGTTTTTGGGGCTCTCCTTCGTAAGGATGCTCACCCAGAAGACTGTCCAGTTTCACTGTGAGAGCCGCGCTGGCTCGCTAATATTCATCATGCTCTTCCAGACGACGCATCCTTGGAGCCTCGTGGCGGCCGCTGATATATGGCCGTAATTTACTAAGTTTGCTAACAGCTGATGTCGGTCACTCGTAACAGTGTGGCTGCTCCTCGCCGGCCTCCAGATAACGTCAACTTGTGCTCAAACTTTGCCAGCCTAATTGTTTGCGGCCACGTGCTTTCTTTTCATTCGGCCCCTGTATTATCGCTGCTCTCCTGTGTCGTTTGATCTCAGAATTTTACCCAGTGGCACTCGGAAACTTTCGTCGTGGTGGCTTTTCGCCGCAACCAAAGGGGAGCTGATCACGAAATTCTTCGTCGAGACCAGGTCCATGGAAATGGGCTGAGGAGTGTGTGTGAAGTGTTGGTTCTGCAACTGATGCATACCTCAACTCCCTGTGCGTGCGAGCTGCTTTTTTGCCTGGATCATCGTCGTCGCTGAGCTATTTTTTCATTCAGGAAATTTTCTCACGCGCGCTGGCTAGCTGTGCGCATTTTTCGCGTGGTCATTATTGTTGTAGATCAATGGCTTTGTGTGTGCTCTTACTCCTGTTTGGGCTTTGCTGAGTGTTACCTGCCTGTACTGCTTTCGAGTTCCATCTTTCAGCTCGAAGTTACGTATGCACAAGTGAATGGAATATGCTTCGTTTCTTCCTGCCTTCGTAGGCGGAGTGAAATCTGACCAATTCCTCACTGTCACGACGCGTCTCTCACGTCTAATTAATCATCTCTGAGTTTATAAATTTTATCACATTTAGGAGAGACATGTGATACTTTGTTAAAATATAGTTATTTTCTATTTACCACTTGAAATGAAGCAGTGTTGAAATGTAGTTTTTGTATCTCTCGTTTCCCAGTTTCGTTATAATATGGTGAAACGTGAAAAAGCATGGAACACTCACCAATTTCGATAACAGGAATTTCTGCGTAACTGTAATTTTGGCCAATAACTTCGTGGTAGTAAAATGAAGCAAATTTACGGAGTAGAAAATTACTGTCGTTCAGGAATTGAAAAGGAATGTGGTGACTAAGGAGTTATCAGAATGCAGGAAGTCTAGTGTGGGGCAATGGACAAGTCCGCAAACTTGAGAGCCGGGGCAAGTTCGGTGTGAACGAGTTCGTTCGTTCGAGTGAATAAAAGGACAAAAAAATTCTGAGCTCCTCTTCCGTTTCAGGTGAACGACTAAGGCAAAAATTTGACGCTCTGACTATGATTTGAATTTCTACAACTATGATTTGAGTAATGCTAATTTGGAGTCGAGATGAATGAGTGTCCTTGTGTAGTAGACGCATGCTAGCATTGTAGATTCCGACATGTGATACGAGTTACAGTAATTCAGGTTAATTATTTCTTCCAGAATGTACGTACAAAGATTAGAGCAAAACAGCTCGTCTCGCCCGCCGAGTCGCTGCCCCATTTTAACACTAGACTCCCATTAAACTCCGGGAAGTAAGCCGGGCAATTATTCCAGAAACTGCTTGCTGCCAGCTAAAAATAGAGTAGATAGGACGTGTATCCATCGAGGATTGCAAATATCGGCGGAGCTTCGTTGGCTCCGTCGTCTTGCATAGATTGTCGTGGGCTGCCTTCGCTGACTCGACACAAGATGTCGTCCGCAGTACAGTAGCTGGGGCGTCTGGTGCATGCAAAGCAGATACAATCTGTGAGGGCTCCGTCAACAGAGTTTGTCCGTCCTGCCTCCAACTCCCGGCGTGGCGGCCTCTGCATGCACCGTAAGCCGTCCCTGGCCTCGTGTCCTGTACTTGCAATGCCGTCCTGCAGCTCTCACTAAGACGTTTAGTCCAATTTGGGCCTCAAGTTTTTATTCTGCCGCTATCGAAAATGTCCAATTATAGCTTCAAAGCAATTTTGATTTTGCACCATCAGTATTATCAGCAGATGTCAGATTTAGTGGAGATGAGCTTCATAGTCTGTCGAGTTTTGCATGAAAATGAAGCGGGGCTAACTAGTATTTTTTCTTCTGCTCTTTACGGCCCGCTTGTGCGCAGTCAGCTCTCTAGTTTTTCTTCTGGTTAGTCCTCAGTTTATTATTTTTTTCTGTTTCCTTGATTTTTTCTCAAGTATACAATTTTCATTTATTCGTGTCTAGACGGTAGGGATTTACTTGTGCGCTACTGTCTGACCCTGCGACATGGGGACGGGCAAACGATATTGTAATTCTGATTGGTCGATGGCTTAGGAATCCCACGCTTCAAATGAATAAAATGATACTAATTGGTAAGGTAATTGTCAGAGCGACATACTCATACGCTGATGAAGAGCTCATCTGGCAGCTATTCATACTTTAAAATAAATGGGAAAACCTTCGTCCGTGTTGAAGTATGAACTTCTAAGCGTGGAAATTCATTCGTGTTTATTGTGTTATACATCAAGAATACTTCCAAACCAAAATTTCATTTTCTATATCTTGGAAAGACCGGCGTTCTGTCCATTCGACCATCTGAACGAATGTCGGTCATACTTGGTCTGTTTACTACGGTCGTCTGTCTTTTCCTCGTGGGCTGGTGACGGTCGACTGTTCTCAGCTCTTTGAGGCGATACGGTTGTCTAAATTATGTATAAAATTATCATTTCTTTGTGGGTCCTACTTATTTTTTTTAGTTTAGCATAAGTAATGAGAATTTAAAGAAGTGATAATCGTTGAATTCTAATTATAACTGTAGTAACGCGCTGCTACTTCTGAGTGTATCTCCTAACACTCGAAGACATTTTTAGAGCTTGGATGGTGGACTTGCTAATTTATGCGGCGAGATTGATTGCGTGTTCTGATAATGTAAATGAGTTCTTATCCGAGAAGCAAACACTCGGGAGCCCCAGAGATGGGCGAGAGCGACTCGAAAATCAGAAGTAATCGTTTTATTCATCATGAAAACGCATCAAATCGTGATTTTGTGTAGCGGCCTAAAACCGATTTTTGGCTCCTAGTTCTACGTCGGACCTGCCATTTGGATTGTCTAATTAGCGCCTAAGCTAAGAAATAAAATATTCTCATAAGAGGTGTATTTTATGTAACAATGTGGTGTATTGGTTGATTCACGTAATTGGACACGACGGGCTTGGAATCTGAATGATATTGTGAATGGAAGTCTAAGATTGAAAGCATACCTGCAAAATAGGGTTGAAGCGTATAATTGAGAAATTTATTTTATGTGTTATTACTTTTTTAAGTTTCAAGTATCCTTTCTAATTTCTAATGTATTTCGTTGTTACCATGGTATCATGTTTCGAGGCTTACGAGTTGTCGGAATCGCTCCTGCACGATTTAGGATGAAGACAAAAATTTGGGCTGTGGGAGCGTGCTACAAGGGGAGCAAGCGAGGTGTAGAGACTTTTTGTAATATTGAACATTATATTAAACCGAATTTTTTTGTGAAATTTAGACTAAATTTTATCATTGAATTACGTATAAGGTATGCAAGCTATAAGGAAAAAGAGGGACACAATTTCACACCTACCGAAAAGTGGCATGCTATATACTTGTTAGCCTCTATGAAACTTTCCGCATTTTTGTTTTGTTCTTGAGAAATTAACTGTTTAATGTATGAAAGGAGGAAATTTGAAAACAAAATTGCCCTCAGCTAATTTATTTCTACGTTTACTTAAGAATTGTTCGAAGTCTCCATCACCCACGTCGATGCCCTTGTGATATCTTCGACTTGAGGACTGCCGGATACTACGGGAAAGGCCTGACATTTCAGAAATGTCGCCAGAAGCCACTGCAGTTCTAGCCACGAGATCTTCTTCTCGTTCCACAAGTGTTGAGTAAACAAGACTATTCGTGTGTCCTTAAAAAAGGGAATCGAGTGGAGTCATGTCGGGCGATCTCGGCGGCCAAGCAGCTGGACTATTTCGACCAATCCATCTGTTAGGAAATTGAACGTTGAGGTAATTTTGGCCAACACAACGAATGTATTCCGTACAAAATATCTCAAAAACTAAACTTTTTTCCGCAAAACGTCATGCAGGTAAAAGTGTTTAGTTTGTCACTTTCTGGTTAGTGGGAAATTTTTATGCCTCTTTTTTCTTGTATATTGCTTTATCATAACTTAGCTTGTACAGTATATTGCTTTAGCAAAATTAGCGAAGCTATTAATGAGCTGTGTAAGACAGGAAAGAATCTAGGGGCAATTTTCTGACGTCGCAAGCCTCGTGTGAGCAGGTCAGTTCTTTATAAGGTCTTGCACCGCCTCAAAGAGACGGGATCGCACCCCAGGAAACAGGATGCCTAGAATAAGAAGTATTCCAAATCGGTCAGTTGGAACTGATTGAAAACGCACGAGAAGAAATTCGGGGGGACCCAAGGAGAAGCATTTGGAAACTGGCCTGAGCAGCCTCTGTCAGCTATGACACCATGCGAAGTGTACTGGAGGATGTAGAGCTATGACCCTTCCAGAAGATTATTTCTAACTACTGCCTGAACACACGAAAGCAAAAGGTTTGATGCATCTAGCCATCAGGAACAACTATGTTAGAATTGATGGTCGTATTTAGTAATTGTTTCAACTTAAGTATTCTATTGCTTTGCCTAATACGAGCTCCAATCAGCAGTGTGTAATGGATTGGTTTTATATGTTTCAGGCGTTTGTTTCCCAACGATGATGCCTAGAGCAAATAATAAATTGAAAAACAGGGTAATTCAAATCGTGAATAGTATAGAGCACCCTAATTCATGAATAACACAAGTTTGTTACAGCTTAGTCAGAAATATTGTACGATTAAAGACTTATTTCAGCGCAGGGCACAAATTTGTGAATGAGTGATGCAGGGCTGAGGCTCTGGAACTGCCATCCATGTTGTGCGGAATTTTCGTGAGTTAGAGCTTTGGTGCACACCACACTCCGGAATTACGGCGCTAGATGTCTGTATCATGTGCACTCAACATTGCTGGGCTGCATGACTTGGAAAAATACTTTACGACACGTCTATTGAAGCGAAGGTGCAGTAATGTTTTTACCATGAATTCATGTAACTAAATTATTAGTTCTAAGAGCAATACGGAAGCTAGAAAACAAACTTTTACAAGTATTGATCCGTTCATCGAAATCTGCTCGCAAACGCTCCAGTGGAACATGATATCCATGGCAAGTCGTGTCAGGCGTTTGCATTGGGACGTTAGGACGGGCATGTTATTGTTTGATCATAAGTCGAATTGAGCATCGCTGTAATAGATCTGGCCGTGATTGGGGATTCAGCGAGCGTGTTCACAAGCCACGATCTCTCCGTAGGACCGTGTGCTCCTGCAGAGCGGCTGAGCTAATAGGTTACTGAGAGCACTCGAGGACACCTCTTTGTAGCGAGCGACCGAGCTCTGGCTTGCATACAAATGACCTCTCCATTGAAACTCTCCAAATAGTTTCAGTTCATGTGATACCGACCGGGATTGTCAAAGGAATTAAGCAGGAATATTGTTAGGTTTTAGTACGCATTAAAGAGGGATTGCTGGGTGCCATCCGCGGCTCAACTGAGCTACAGCAAGTGCGGAGGCTGCTCATCATGTAATTGTGAAGCTTATCTGTGATGGTGCGTGGAATTAAGGTTAATTCAGCAGTTTTGCTTCGTACTGATAGCCGCAAATATAGGGTGTGTAATTTTTTATACTTTATACTTATTTTTAACGAAGAAGAATGCGAACAGAACTTCCTTAAACATTGTAATTCTGAAGAATACTTAAAAATTTAATGTATACTGCAAGTTATACTAGGTACATGGCGGCCGTTGTCGATAGTATTCGTACGTCAATGAAGTCGTTGACGGAAGTTCTCCGTGACTCCATGTCATCTGTCGAGTACAGCGTCGATTGCGTCGTGCATTATTTCGTTCAAATTCTTTTGTCAATGACATTTTCAGTAAATCTTTTCTTTAAGATTCCCCCCTAGATCAAAATTATATGAGTTGAATCATCAATTCTTCTCGGTAACTTCAGGAACGAAATAGGCGTCCCCTTCCAACGTGAGAGATCCCGTATGGTTTTCCTAATCATTTTTGTGTACGCAATGAAATGTTTGGCTTCAGACTTCCTTCCTTTCTTCCTTCTCTAGCACATGTACGTTCTAAAGTACGCACGATTTGTGACTCGCTTTCTTTCTTAATGTGCCCTCATAACCAATTTTGGCAGCACTTGGGTGATGCGACTTTTTGAGTTGCACCCAAGTCGCTCGTAACACAAGACGCAGCGGTCGCGATGAGAGAGCTCAGGCGGGCACAAGGGGCGGTGAGAAGCTGCTCATTCGAGCGATGCAGTCACGTGCGACTCCTCGTAATGCCGAGGATTAGGAGTACCTTGCATCTGGAAATCATTAAGGGCTTGTTTGCCCGAATTACGGGTTTGTCGCTATTGACCCGCAGCTCGTGCGACTCGCATCATAGCTCACCCTCATTATTGCTTAGCTTGACGTAATTGAGTCTGCGTAATTGGTTTGTGGTCCCGCTGATGAAACTAATTGATAATATGTTGTCTTGCAGCTGTGGGACCTCCACAGACAGCCGCTTGTTTTCAGCTCCTGTTGAGGCTTGATCTCAATCTTGCAAATTGTACAGACGAACCTGAGTTAGATCTGGAAATGTGATCATTCTGCGTTTATTGTTCTTGAAACTACGGCAAATTTTTCGCGAAGATTCAACTCATTGCGCATTTCCGCTTCAGTATTTCGCCTGCTATAAAAGAGTGTCACTACACTGGCAACTACAAAGATAATACAGGTGAATTGTCCTGGATGCTTCACTGGTGTATTTGTGATACGTGCTTAGCGTCGTACGGTCCTGTTTGCGCGTTGCAGCCCCTCCCAATTGACGGGCATTCGCATCCCGCAGGCGCGTGTGGAGCGAGCGACCTGCCTGCACACACGTGTCTTTCTGGAGTTAGTTTCATGATTCTCCCGATTTTCGGGCATCACCGTTTTTGTCTTCACGATTTTTTGCTCTGCGGGATTCTCAGATGACTGCGATCAGTGTGCGCTGTACCGAGCTGTGACCATTGGAACGCTTGAACTTGATTGTGCCCTCGTCCTGTCAGCGCGTTGGTCAGGCGACCGTGCCTCGCAGGTTGCTGCTACGCGTCTTCCATTCTGAGCATTGGATCCGTTTTATGTATCACTACGTTAGCTTTAGGACTGACAATAAAGAGTCTTTATTCATATTCCCCTTTATTCATATTCCCCGATTTTTTTTGTTCGAAGTTAAATCCATTAATTTTGCAGCGTTTTCATTCTCGAGAATTTTTTCATCCATTGGGAACCATTCTACGTGCCCACTTTTACAATGATCTCATATCAAGACCATTTGTAAAGCTCTGAAACTGAAAGGGTTCCATGGTAAATGAATAGGGAATTTCCCATGGGCTACCTTTACAATGAGTAATATCAATCCGTCTCGTTTAGCACGTAAACTTGTACCAATGTGGATATTATATGAGAATGCGTATTTCCGTATACTACAACCTAATCTGAGTAGAGCTCGCAGTGCATTATTATTGAGAAGAGATTTCCACTTCACTGTAAGCAACGTTTTGGCACTCTTTTCTTCCTTCTGCTACAACAATTTATTTCAAAGGAAATATTCGTTACCATAAAAGTAGCTAATACGGTCATGAGATCCCTTATCCAGAGGGTCCGGTGTGTTTAGTGCTTCAGCGTATAAATTAAGCACCCTGGATAGTGTTCGGAATACTCTGAAAGTCGTAATGAATGCCGTCTCTTGTACGCGCTTGTGGGAATGTGTGGAGACACTGAGGAAATCGGATGTATTTCCGACATTTATGTACTGAAGCACACTTGAAACTACATTTTCTTGGGAGTTTTTCGTGTGCTCCTAAATATATGTTGAGGAAACTCAAGTGAATCGAAATTTGGAGGCTGAGGTAGTTTGAACTGTATCTTTGTTGTGTTAGAACCGCGTCGATTTATTGATCATAATTTAAAAACACTGTAATCAAGTTCCGCGGCTCCGAAGTATGCGGAAGTCTGCGCAGAAATTAGCCGCTGTACGTAGAATGAGTTTGGATGAAGTTTTTGCTTCTTACCCAAACGTAACTCGCTTGAAAATTATGAGATAGTGCTGGTTCATACTCAGCATTTTGAGAACTATATTATAATTTTCTGTGATTGAATTTGTTCATGAAAGTAGACCTCTATTTCTTTGAAGTATGTTAATTTGGAGTAAACTAGATATTTTTCCAGTTGAATAATTGTTCAAGAAGAGCTCAGGTTTAAAAGCGTGTTCATATCGGACAAATTTAGGGAGGGCTTTAGGGAGTGATTTGAGGACTAATTTAGGGAGGGCTTTAGGGAGTGATTTGAGGATTAATTTAGGGAGGTCTTTAGGGAGTGATTTGAGGATTAATTTAGGGAGGGCTTTAGGGAGTGATTTGAGGATTAATTTAGGAAGTAATTCCCCCCTGAGGGGAAATGGGATAGGCCACATGCAACATGGTTAGGTTGATCAAATTTTTCCATTTTATGTGATGAGGGCTGGTGGCCCCTAGAACCTCAGTTCTTGCTTGGCCTTCGAGATTTCTATCTTTCGTGCCCGCTTTGCCTCCCCCATTTTCATCCCTTCTTTACTGGTTATTCAAGTTTTTTTTCGCTTCCTCCTTAATTTTCCCTTTTTATGCACGGAGGATCATGTGTGAGCACACATCTTGTGTACAGGTTCGCCGTTTTCCAAACTGTATCCTTAAATGGTCCCTCCTCTGTCGGGGCGAAGTAATCTGAGTTACTGAAGCGCTGCAATCCTTACTGTTACCGCTGGGGAATAATGTCAAGTGTAATTCAGGGAATAATTTAAGGTTTCATTCACACGTATTTTTTCAATACTAACCTGATTCATGAAAGCCTATTTCTATTGAGGTTTCATAAATAAATACATGAAATCGTTTTAGTTATCTCTATTGGGTTGAAGTAGCTGTAGTGCTTACATTTTGTATTACCCTTTCTATTCTTATTGCACAAACTTCTTGCCAGCGTCATTTTTGTTTCTTAATCAAAGTTAGTGGTTTTCGTTAAAAACATTTTCTTGAGACGCGCATCTTTTCTCCTATAAAATGTTTCCCCTGCGGGAGGTCAGCTTCAGCTTCAAAACTAACCGATGACGGCTAGCTAGCTGCCTCTGTTGCACGGCTCCACTGCCTGCAAACTAGCGGTGCTCCCTTGGATCAGCGGTGCCGTGCTATTGTCCCATGATTGAGCGACAAAGACGAGATCTTATGAGCAAATTCCTACCCGGACCGAGAATTAGAACGATCGTTAAACGTCTTTTCTCCCAGACCTTGAGCTCGCGCTGATCCTCGACTGCAATTAAACAGCTGACGTTACGAGCACCCGCTAAATCTCTGTTTCCTCATTTGTATTAATGCGATTTTTTTTACGTATTCTCTAATCTAACGAGCTCACTGCAGGTCATGGATGATCGTTAAAGGTACTCAGGCCTTGGCATGAAACAAAGCTAATAAAATAAGGGTTTGATTGATAAATGCTCGTTTTCATTTATTTTTAGGCCTGACACGCAGTGTGAGCCGTGAATTGTTTCGTAACAACTCAATCTGGTCGTCCCAGTGCATCACGACGCCTCTGCTGAACAAATCACCGGAATTGCGAGACTCGCATCCGCGAGTGGAATGGGACTCGCGCCGAGTGTAAGCGGCCAAAATCACACTTTGGGGGACGAGTGTAACTCATAAAGCCGTAATTCACGACCGCTTCTACTGAATACTCGCAGCTGTTGTGACCTCGTATACTTCACTGCCTTGTAAACTGGAGGGCCTCCCTCTTTCTTCTGCTGCTCGCGGGATATTTATGTGGTTCCCTACAACAGTCGGCTCAATGCCTCGGTTAATTCCTCTAAGCTGTTCAACAGCGTTCCTATTTTTAATAGTTTTCTCGTTCCGTGTGCTTATTTAGCATGATAAAGTATTATTTTTGAATAGTTCTGGTTGACATGAGTTGGAACGAATGGGATTAGTGGCACTTTAATGATAAGTTTCTTTTTCGAAAGCACATGTCATGGTATGAAATTAAATTAGTTTCTAGTTGGATGGAATATCTTAAGCTGTTAACAAGATCTACCTCGGTCATCGTGAAACGTGTTAATGTAGTTTCAATTTTATTTATATATGATGTAATCCTTAAAAGTTTCTTATAAATAATTTTAAACAAATAGAATCGATCTTTCAGTCTTGGTTTGTGCTCGCGTTATGATGTGCAAAGATATTTAATCCGTTTGACAACGGCTTATTAGTAAGTTTTATTTTGGTAATTATTTTCAAACAACCCAGGAAGGGCAAAAGTTGGGGGTTTGCAGCGGCGGAGTTGCGTAAGGGCCCTCCAAGAGTGGCGAGGTCAGGGTGCGGTGGGTTGAGGCCTTACCAATTGACATCATCGTCATTGCATGGCCGCTGGAGGGGAAGGCCTGGCAAGTTCATGCCTGCGAAATAATGCTTTGATGTATGTTGGTTACTTTCTCGATGTAGGGGTACACTGCTTGTCAGTGTTTTTATTCTTCCATCTGGAAAACATTGATTTAAGTTGTATTACTTGTTTCATGATTTAATCGTTTGCGTTGGAATTTTTGAAATTAACTTTTCGACGACCGGGTATGATGGTTGGAGTACATATGTGTGAAATGGACTCTCGGCACGAAACTGTAACTGTGAGGCAATAGTTCGTCAGTTCCACTTCTTAGAACACAATATACCGACACCCTCAATTTTACGGAAAACTCTCGATGAATTGGGGTACTCGTAAAATGTTGCATGGTAAGAGAATGCAGTTAATTTTCTGGCGGGCCATATATCGCCGGATGCCTTACATTATCGCTACAACCCTGTTACCCTGTCCTCAGGGTGAACTCCTTCAGCTGTGCAGGATGTGCCCGGGCTGAAGGCTGCTACGCGATTGCGGCCGAGCTCTGTGAACAAAATTTATTGCGTTGCGCGATTTTCCTCTCGGTTTGGGCTACTGTGTTCGGGACGTGGTGCGTTCCTATTTATTTCTGCAGTGCATCTTTCTCGAGCCCACACTTTTTATTCCGTTTAAATTTATTACGTCCAGGCGGTGCCTTCTGTTGGGAATTGCTGTCCGATGTTGCACAGTTCAGGTATCGCCCTCCACTCGTTGTTCGAGTGGGGAGTTTTTATCGAGAAAACTGCGGTTTATGTATGACTGCTGTTCAAGACTTGCTTCGCTTGGTTCGTGCGGCGCTTGTGGATGTTGCGTGACGGGTTCACATTCTTGGCAAAATTACCTCAGAGCTTCAGCAGGTTTTTGAGCTAAAATGGAACGCGAATCCACTTCCAGAACCATGACGGAGGGGTAGTAATAGGGTAAAAACTTTAATCAAGCAAACTATTACCTGTTTACAAATTCATTAATCAATACCAAAAATGAGTAATTGTTCCTTAGATTATTCTGGAGATTCTGAAAATTATATCTTGAATGGAACACTGAGTTATTTCCTTTGTGTTAAAGACGTGTCTTATCACTGGCCTGTGCTGCTACCCTGGAGATCTTTACGAGTATTTGTTCCATTTCGGAGTCTTGATCTGCATTCCTTCTCTAATAGGAAGTAAAATCATGAGAAACATGCATGCTGTCCGTTTAAACTTCATGTCTTTGAGTTTGGTTCTGCCATTAACGAGAACTAGTGTCGCATTCTTGTAGCCCGAGTGAACTAATGTAAAGTTAGTTCATCCGAGTATTTTCTTCAAATATTTTCACATAAATACAATATGAAGAATTCAGGTTTTCGTCTTTCAGACTTTGGGAAATAGTATAAATCGCAACTCATAACTGGACACTCCCACTGGTGCTAAAATAAGTGTTACCGAACTGTTATCCTACATGAGGTATTTCGTGAATATCGTTCTTTTAAATATCGTACTTTTATACATCGTATTACGTATGTAGGCAATAAATACGTCAACATTGTTCGTTATATATCTTGAAGATAACACGCGATATTTAATAAACATGTTATGAACGATTAAACTGTTGTAACACTTTATTATGACACCCTCTGCATACAATAAAAGCTCATAACATCTACTCCTACATCATTCATTCTCCTTGTGACCCTTCACACACAGGAAAAACTAGATTCCGACCATCATTAATTTCCTCTCTTTTTTATTTCAGGTAAGCAAGCGTGAGTGCGGATCACACTCGCGAAGAGGCGCAACGGTTGCGGTGAGTACGACATTGGGCTTTGTTTTGCGCGCCTGCTGCGTGCTGCCGTGCTCCGTCGGGCGCTGGGGGCCTGTGGCACACTTGCGGCCCGTGGTTGTGAGGGCTGCTTTATTCGCTGTTGCAACGAAGCGCTCCGCTTCTGCACCAATGAGTTCAACTCAAGTACGAACGAGATGAGTGTTGCGGTGTGGTCTGATGGTGGGGTTGTGGGTATGTGTGGACCGCGGTGCGGTCTAGTGGTGGGGTTGTGGGTATATGTGGACCGCGATGTGGTCTGGTGGCGGGGTTGTGGATTTGGGTGGGACACAGGAGGCCATATGCGTACTGATCAAGTTTGGTCGAATGTGGTGATGGTACGGATTGAGGTGATGATGTGGATGGAAGTGGTGATGCGGAATAAGGGGATGATACTGATTGAGGTTATGAGACGTGTTGCTGTGATGATGGTTCAGATTCACGTGATGGTGATGATGCGGATTGTGGATTGGATTGGTACGGATTGAGACGATCCAGCAAATGTTGGGATCGCACTCGGACGAGCTTTATACACTAAGATAAAAACCGAGCCTCAGAGCGCCGACTGGGTGAGGGGGGAAGTATGCCTAGCGTTTTCAGAATTTCTGTGCAGCTCTACGTGAGATGCATCGCGCCAGCAGCGCTCCAACGACTGTATCGAGCCTGTCTATATCGAGTCCCTCCTATCGAGATTATTGGAAATGAGAATTTATGCAATGAATGTATACAAATATTAAGTTTTGAACTTGGCTGTAGAACGCTTCTACATCCTCTCTCAGGAAATCAGTGGTTGCATTAGCGTTAGAAGCCCTTCAAAATGACCCGCGGCCGTGCTCAGAGCTCACGATCTCCAGCTACTGCAGAACTGCGTGAGAGCCGCGCTGCTGCAGGTAACGTTCCCACGATTGAAGTTGATGTGACCATCTGTGGAATTTATTTCATGTGTGCGGAGAGGCGTGTGGTATTTCCGAGGTGTTTTTTGAGGGACCGTCGTTGCTCCCGCATCAGCATTCTGGCCACCGCGCCCTCGTTATCTGGGCACGGACGGCCGCCTGCTACCTGCTGCTGTGGTGTGTGGTGCGGTCAGTGTGGCTGTGTGGTGCTGTGTTTGTGTGTGTGTGATGCTGTGTGTCTGGGGTATTTTGTGATGATGTGTCTGTGTGTAGCGATGTGGTATAGCAGTGTGGTTGTGGGGCATGATTCGTGATATGTACGTCTAGATCTGTGAATTAAGTGACACTATCGTATGCTGACTGTAATGTGGATGCTGCATTCATCTAAAAATGGTAGCAGTTCAAAATCCATCAGCTTTTTTCGGAAATTTTGTTCGCTGCGAAGTGAGTGGTCACGTTACTGTTCGCCCGCTACTGGTTAGAGCTAGAGATGGTGGAGTAGGGAAAGTCCAGTCATAGCGCAAAGAAACGATGAACGCTGAATATTTCTTTTATTAATGTATTCGGGCACCTCTCTGACGTGAAGTGACACTTGCTTTTTACATGCGTACAAGGTATGAATGGAGATATAAACTTTGCACGAAGTTAGTTTGCCCAAATTCTTGCGCTATGAATATAGCTGACCTCTTCCATGGCGACGTGGAGGTGTGTCAGAGGCGAGTGCGGTTTGGAGTTCTCTGAGTTGGTTCTAGTGCGGAAGGAGGGACAAAATTGAAAGATTTTTTCATAAAATTGTCGAGACCTTTGTTCCTAATCAAGCCTTGAGTTGCCTGCAGGCCTAACAAAATAAGCGACGTCAAATGAATCTTATGGTTTCCAACTTCTCAAACCATTCGCCTTACAGAGAAAGCATCTCCACTTTCGAAGTTATTTCTGATAACATAGTGCGATATTTTTTGGCGTTCATGTAAATTGCCGAATCATTACATAGTAACAAGAAGGAATTTCTAAACTGTTTTCGTCGTAAACAATGATGTCGTCGTTGTACTCGGCGAACGAACTTGTACCATGTAACGTTGGCCATATTAAGTACCGTATAATAGCAGCTCTACATCTGACAGATGAAATTAATCTTCCTTTGGAAAAGAGGAACCCTTGAAAATTTAACTTCGTTTTGTTGTTTTCAAATCATTACGTTTACCTCGAGAAAATTCTTTAGCCTTCTTGTATCATCAGAAAACATGCACCAGAACTTAAAACGGAACTAATATTAATTTAAATTGCTCGGCTGTATAAGTGTGCAACTTCGTGTGTACAATATCATATCGAACTATTTGGTGAAGTCTAGATTTTGTAAGCTGAGATATCCTGGACTTGAGTGAAATTATGTTCCTGTATCGGTCTCTGTGCTCACAATTGCCCTGCAGCTTCACTTGTCAACTCCCTCCAGTCTAGTAAAAAGGTCTAATTGTCTTCATTGTGCATGCGTCGCTTGTTTCTATAGAATTCGCGATTCAATGGAGTTTAGCGGAGCTTTCTGTTCAGTTTTCCCACGGTAACTTTTGTGTGTGCACCCGTCCAGAAGATCAGGATGTGCCGGCGCTGTTCGGTGGCTGTCTCCTGTTTGGTTACCGAGCGCTGGGTCTGGTTTCGAGCTTCAACTTCATTTGCTGCATTCATTCAAGATTTCAAGTTTGTCGTTGATCATTGGATATAGTTTTCTATAACAAAAACATTCAAGGAAGAATATTTGGAACTGCTAATGTGGACTTAGTTTGATCCAATCCCAGGAAATGTTAAATTGCCGCAAAGAAATCACAAATTTTCTGACAAATTTTGAATGAAACAGCGTGAGTCGTATATATTCTTTTTTTCCTAAATTTTTGAGCTTGAAATGTTTTTACAGCGGCGACCTGGAAGAGCGCGGCTGTTGGGGCACGTCTCTCGCACTGGCCCCAACTTAGGAATGAATGGTAAAGCCAGTGACCGAAGTTCGAGGTCCTTCTAAAATTGTGCCGACACTCAAAAACTAGGATTGTTTTGCACGCAAGTTCTAATGAGAAAGATTACTTGCTTCGGTAGTTCTTAGCTGCTTTGTTTTCTTCTTGCCTTCCATTTAGCCTCGCTGAGAATATTAAAGTCTTTACGGACTTCAAAGTCTTTCTCAACTGCCTGTGTTATCCGTGTGTTTTCCCCTTCACAAGTTTTACAATTGAACTTGGTCAAACTTTGTCATGGTTGTCCAAGATTTTTTTTGAGCCCTTCGCTGATATTTGGCGTTGTCCTGACTTGTGGGAAAGAGAAAATATTCCTCATAATGAGGAGGTTAATATTTTTAATATCCAAAAATTTTTTCAGTGGCAGCTTCCAGTTTATATATTCCGATAAAAACAACAACGTTTGTGAGCTTTTATGTTATACCAAAGGAAGTTGAAAGCTGACATCAACTTGCAAACTGGTTGTTTTTCGTCATCTAACGCTCATTATTTAGAAGGTTGGGGGAGGGGACTCTTGCTCAAAACTTGGTGTCTTTATGCAAGGAAAAACTCTTCGTACTTTGGTTGTGGGAACGTGGAGTGGTCTCCCGTGTGGCTCGAACATTCACTATAACTATTTGTACGAGTCAATTTCTTAATCTATTTTTTTTCGAGGGTACCGGATCGAATACATATTGAATATGTTGCTTAATTTCGGGAAATATTGGACGTCTTAGTCCTGGTCTTGGGGTTACGCTGTGTTTCGAAATACGGTGCTCTGATGACGGCAAGAGCATATTTGCCGAAAGCTAACCTCCCAAAAATTGTCTTTGATTGAGTACTCGAAAAGAAAATTCTCGACAATATTAAATATGTATACGAAGAAATACATATGATGTATAGTATTAGAAAAAACACATTTGGTATGAGTTTTTGGCGTGTTAGAGAGTAATATTTATTGAAAGCATTTTCCGTGGTCACGGTATACACTGAGCACATTTTGTAACTGGATGGCATTCATGATTTCAGGTTGGTTGCAAGAATTTAATATTTTCATACCCTCTTGCCCTAGAAATTACCATTCGAATGAAAGTGAACCGTTTTTTTTTTTTGGTTGCGTCCGTTTCCCGCAGCCTTGCTTGGGAGTCCGTGGGAAATTTAGCGCTTTTCATTTGGATATTTTTTTCAGTGAGCATGTGATGGTAGTAATTTTTTGTCCACTTTTTCGTACATGGAATGTCCCTGATGCCAGGCATGTTCATAAAGCATCGATGCTACATTGTACTACCAGTTTATGCAGCTGTGAAAGTTCATTCGGTGAATTTTACGGCAGGCAGTGGTAGCAAGCGGCGCCTTAGTGCAACATCTTAACATCCAAGCACGATCTACTGAAGTCTACATGGAAGGTGCTCCAGCAGAAGGGCGACTGTGTGGAGTGCAGGCTTCCCGGGCGTACGCGGAAAAATACAAGGGAAATTTTCTTAGGTAGTCGATGTACTTTATATGTGATGATCCTTCCGTTTGCCGTAGGAACTGCTGGAAGTCTCCTTGCAGTGGAAGTGGGATTCACGAGCTCCAGTTAAGGGAAATGAAGCTGTGGTAGCGCAGTGTACCTGCGGCATCATAGCGCACTGCAATGGCTCCCCCGTACGCCAACAGCAGCAGTAGCACTTGTTGCGCCAGCAGGGCTAATTTGCTTCTCTGTTCAGGTCTGTTTTTCCGATTTGTTTTTCTATTGCGTGTTTCTCTCTCTGAAGAACTCAAGAAGTAGACCGACTTCCCGTGGAATCCATCTCCAGTGGTTTCGACTTTTGTATCTAATTCAAGTTTAAGATTTCGCTTCGTTGAAATACTTCTTGTTTGTGCTGTTGTACTTAGTGTTAGGGCAGACGCGGTTATGCAATGCATCTTAAATTCATTGTCAGTCCTTTGTTTGTGTTGTGTTTGTAATCCTTCAGGTCTAGGGCCATTTTCATAGCACGTTAGTAGCGAATCTTGACGCCGTCAGACCATGTACGAGTAGGCGGCAAATTCATGGTGGATATTTATTTCGGTACGACGATTGCACATTGTGTCTTTCCTTCAATTCGTTGCGTTGCTGTATCTCGTATGTGAAGGAGTAAATTAACTTGTACAAATGAGTGTGTGTGTGTATCTGCACTGTAGATTATTTCAAATTTAACGCTTACCCCTACATTAGGTCACCATGTTTTCGAGGTGAATAAACAGTCTTAATAAGGCGGTCCCACCGCGAGGCTTATTGCAGTTTCAGCATGGCGTCATGACACTGATAAGTGACATCCATCTTGTAGTTCGTGTATGTGTTTAGCGTTACGACTTTTGCAATCATAAACACATCATCCTTTCGCTCGGAACTTGCGAGCGTTGGCTTTGGGGCATTCATCTTTTTTTTCGTTGGGGCTTTGCAGGACTCGAGTCTCTGGTGGTGCGGGGCTTGCCTTTCGCGATGAATTGCCAAAAGTTAGAGCTGACTGCGAAGTTTGTAATTTAGGCAGGAAGGTGCATTCCATTATTGCCCAGCTCCACTCACTCAAAGGGGCGGGCTGAGTTTGCTAGCAGCAGCATTTCTTTTCACGCCTTGCTTTGTGTTGGGCTCTTTCATGGCATCCTTAAAGCCTTCAAAGCCTCGGGATTAGGAGCCTAGGGCTGTTCCTACACTTCAATGGAATATACCAGTGATTTCCGTGCTATGCCTTTAGCTGCCAGCCTTCGCTTCGTTACCAGAGACGAATTATCTGCGTCTACTGCCTGCAAATCTCAAGAATGTTCCACAGCTAAGTGGGGTTCACGAGATCTTTCCTCGATCAAGTTACTCCTTAATACGCTTTCGAAATTTTGTGCGATTTTTGTAATAAATTTCATTTTACGAGTATTGATTTTCTTTTGCCTTCAGCCAATAAATAACGTTATGCCCTATTATTGGTTTTGTTTGCATGTATTATCGTAGTGTTTCCCAGGCTGAAATTGTTCAGACATTTGCACCCAATGCCTGCACAATTCAGACATTTGCACCCAATGCCTGCACAATTCCGACATTAGCACGGGGTGCAAGCGCCACTTGGCGCGTGGTGGTGCGGTGTGCGGGGATGTTCGGTGTGCGGTGGCGCTGGATGAACTACTTACTAAAATTACGCCTCATTGTTCAGGTGGAGTCGCTCGCCTTGAAGTATGTTTGCAAAATTTTGTGTCCTGGCGTCATCCAGTATATTTTAGTCGATCTTAGGCTCAAAATTACATGAATCGCAAATTGTTACGTGTTTTATTGAATATCTGAGACGTGCAGTGTTTGCATCTTATCGTTTTGATTGAGGAAATATTATTCGGTTCTTGCCTAGCTTATATTTTAATGCAATTTGCTCGTCAAATTTCGCCATCTTCCTGGGCCTTTTTCGAACGAGGCATCCGTCGCTCCATTAAGTCGACGACGAAAGTTTGCGGATTAGAACGCTCGAGCAGTGCGCGTTCTCCTTTAATGAAAATTTAGCGAGTTCCGTAATAGCACGTAACGATATTTTCTTCTGCCATGCATGGAGGCGGACCATTAAAAAGAATCTTTACGTTATTGCGATGGGCTAAAATATCGTGGGGCCTTCTTAAATTTTTTTTGTTGAAGGCTCCTTCGCGAAGTCCATCGCATTAAAAATGAATGTTGCAGTGTGTCGAGGAGCGCACACACGTCTGTGCTAGGTCGAGCTGTGCGCCTGGCGGCTGGTCAGGAACCAAAGCCTCTTATTTCGGCCGAAGCGAAGCGATATTTTAGTCGTTAACCCTGAAAAGGCCTACGGTACAATATTGGTCCGTTCCGTCACACTATTAATAGTTTTTCGTATAAAGCTGACTTCCATCATCAGGATAATAATTTCGGCGCCAAAGGCCTAAAAAATATTTCCTTTCCGTGTCACTGTTAATAAGGTGTAAACTCTTAGTAAAGGTTTGCTCGCGCTTTGCGACGAATATCCCGACCGGTCGAGCGCATGCATTCCGTGTTGGCCACTGTATTGCGCGGCAGCTTGTAAATGTGCATACCGTATTTCATATGTGTTGTTTAGTTAGTGCTTGGTTTATCAATATATATATTATTGGTTTCTACCCATTGATTCCAATTGTGAACCATTTTGTTTCATTGTTGGCTGTCGAATCTTTCGTTTCGGGTCTCCGAAACGTTTAGGTATAACCTCATTCATGTATTTATCCAGGCCTCCTCAATCATGTAGACAGTTATAAATCTGTATAATCGTAGCTAAGTGCACAATTATTGTGACAATGCTCGCATCGAGGATGCAGTGGACTGGTGTGATTAGAATGAGTTCATTAGTGAAATGTAGTTGGAATTAGTTGCGTGTTATCTGTTTTGCAGCGGGGTGACACAGCAGTTATTTGTTAATTGCCCCGAAGGTTTCCCTTGTTTTGTCATCGCCAACCTAGCGTTTTGTCTTTGCACTGCAAACTTGCCAAGGGTCTAATACTGCTGTATAAGATCAGCGGAAATTTTGTAAAACATCTCACGGACTATGCTTTGATGCGTTTTAGCTTTGCAATATGATGCTAATTCATTTCATTGTTTTTCTGTTATGCAAGACAGGGTTTAATCAAAAATGGCAAAATGCTGTTCTGGTTATGTTTCAGCCTCAAATGCGGTCCTCTAATGCACGTTGAGTGGGAGCCACAACACAGTTGTTGTGCTCTGGTCCCCCCAGTTGTGTGCTCTGGTCCCCCCCAGTTGTGTACTCTGGTCCCTCCAGTTGTG
>VOMN01136051.1:0-23426 GCA_014899125.1 Orchestia grillus | reverse complement strand
AGTGCCAGCCTCCACATCATGCCTCCCCTGCCTCCTTCAGATGAGTGCCAGCCTCTACATCCTACCTCTCATCAAATTTAAATTTTTACTGCTGTGGTCAACAATACACGCACAAGTCATTAGAAAAGTGGAATAAAAAATAAAATACAAATCAGATAAAAGGCAACGCCTGAAAATGTTTTGCAAAAATTGTCACATTGCCATTTTACAACTTGTCCTTATTTCCGCAATGTATTGAACAAGCCCTTCGGAAAGTATTCTACTCATGTTGGGTAAGGTTAAACAACAGTTAAAGGTTAAACTGAGATTGCGGAATCCCAGGAAAGGTTAAACAATGCGAGATTGTGTCGGCTCTGCTTTGCTTTCCTCGCGTCGTAGTGACGAATTTGGTCATCGAAAGCACATCAAATTGTCCAATCGACTTCGTAAACGATGGCCCCCCCTTCGTTTGAGTTAGACAATGAACTTTTGAGAATGATCTGGGAGCCAAGGCAATTTGAATGAAAATGAAAGAGCGAGGTTAGCTAGAACGATCATTAAAATATATTCGATGAAACCTAACATCTTTGACTTTTGTGCAAATTTTAGATATTGTGTGCAAAAATTAGTTTATTTTTAATTGTGTTCTTTTCAGAGATTTTTAGTCATCACTTAAGATAACCTGCAGTCCAAACGTATGAATTTAGGTTTTACCGAAATATATTTTATGATCTAGGTGACTTAGGCTGTCTTTCCGTTCTTACTTACGAGGTTTTTAGCAGGTGCAATAACTCCGTTATCTGCCCTTGCCCCTCCATGATGGCTGGTTCTTTCTAGTGCAGTTGGCGCTCGAATTAATGCACTGGGATGGAAAAAAGTCATCCAATTAGGCTGGACCTACAGGCAACATCGCTCGATGTATTAAGAAATTTGAAGCTCTTACCTCCCAAAAGAGAGATCTGATTCAAATATTTGGGATTGTACTCTGAAATGGACCGAGTTGGGCATATCCAAATACTCCTTTGGTTCTCAAGTCTGTTGATGCGAGCGTCAACTGTCCTTAGTTTGGCACGGAGGGCAGGTGCTGGAACTGCCATGGGGCCACGACAACACTACATTTGATGACTTTTTCGCTAGGTCCCACACGACAACTCGGCCGCTGCTGGAGCTGCGACTGAATCTGCTAGTGGTGGCCTGCCACTGCTGCCTCTACCGGCCCTCCACACTGCACCTCCTGACGCAGGCTCTGGGTGGTGAGTGGGGCCCTCCTGTCGCGCCCTATGGGGTGTCCTCCTGATATGCCAAACAGGTCCTTTGTGGCATGTCAGGGCCTCACGCTCCCTGTGTGACTATAATCACCAATCCTGACGCGCCCCGTGTGTTGAGTGGTGCCCTACTGACGCAGGCTCTAGCCTTGTGTCAGGAGCGCTAGAGCTATGCCTCCACCAAAGCGAGCTGCGACTGAGTTGCGTTTCCACTGCGTCCAATGAGAGCGTCGTGTGCTGCGCCCAGTAGTTCTTGCGTCTCATGAGCTTATTGTTCGCGTGACTGTGGCATAGGATGTGGTAGCATTGTGTAGCCTTCCTGTGAAGTATTTCCTTCTCATCACGAGGCCTACGCAATGTGTTTGCTGTACCTCTCAGGGGGCATAGGATAGGCAATAGGGTGAAATTAGTTAAGTTTGTCTATTCTATGGAGAACTTGGAATCCCAGGGAAACACCGTTGAATTATCTCAGCTCTAGCTAGGCCTTCAGAGCTTCTATCTTTCGTGCCCATTTTGCTTCTTGCCCTTTTCATGCTTTCTTTGCTAATTATTCTTTATTTTTTCTTCCTCTTCTATGTTAGCTAGCTTTTTCTATGTGTAGGGAATCTTGTTTGGGAACACACGTGTGCATAAATTCCACATTTTCTCAAGTTTATACTAAATTCGTGGTCTCTTCTTTCTGATCTCGAGATTGCAGTCCATGTGGCTAGAAGCTTTAAACTGCGGAATGATCTGATGTGCTCGCTGGACACAGGTATGGACATTCTTCTTTTTGATCTCGAGATTGCAGTCCATGTAGCTAGATGCTCTAAACTGCGGAATGATCGGATGTGCTCGCTGGACACAGGTATGGACATTCTCGCTAGAAAGCCGCCCTGCTTTCTGCTTAACTTATTTCCTACCTGACATTTTTTCTTCAAATGAAAGTTGTTGCTGCTGGGGTCCGTAGTATATGTCTGAAAGATTAGAAATTGCAAAAAATCCTGAAAGATTAGACGCTGGATCTAAAATAATTTAGGATAAACCGTCTCATTGATGTTCGATAACGTAGCCACGCATCCCAATGCTTTACGTACTTCATTGAGACGCATTATGTCCTGCAAAGGTGGCAAAAAAGTTGTGTTCTCAGAGGTTTACGCTCTCGAGAACTCCTTGTTTTCTGAAACTGTTAGAATGTATGACTACTGCATACAGCAATGATTGTTTCGTCCAATATTTCAAGGCGAGCCAAAACCTGGTTTTGCGAACAGTTTTGTGGCTCAAATTGGGAGCCAACAGGCTCCCCTGATGGCTCCTTAAATTGGCCTCTAATGGCTGACTAACTCAGTTTTTTGGCTCGCCAAATGTTGATTCGAATGAAATTTTTCAGCGTATCATATAACCTTGGGATTTTCCTTGAAGTGTATGGCGTTACTTTAAGAAATATAATTTTATTTTAGAACGTGCTGTAGACAATGAGTCATTACAAAAATATGGCTGACTTTACATTGTATTTTGATTTGTAAAATAAACCCACATCAGCGTTTTCTAATAATTTCGGCAATGAATAGCACCGATGCTTACAATTTTTGTTAATAAGAAAGACACTAAATTCGCGAATGTCACTACTATAATCAATGAAACTATATCATCATTCCTTCACCGCGTTTCGTCTTGCATGTATTCTAAATAAATGTTATTGATTTGTTTGCAGACATATTGGTGCAGCTAGTGAACACGCCTGACACTACTGCAGAGATGGCCAGCGTCTATCAACTGCTCTTATTGAACACATTCCTGTGGCTCCAAGATGACGGCTTCCAACACTCGGGGCAGCTGGTGGAGAAGTTTGACCTGAGCGAGTGGAGAAGCCAGAGGAGCAAGCTGAGAGACGGCATGGTGAACAAGCTCTCACCACTCGAGGCTGCCCGGGCTGACCAGCTCCTCGCTGACGCCCTAGAGGACCCAAAAGCTCGGACGGGCTCTGCCTGGAGCAAGCGCATTCTAACGGAGGCCGACCTGCTGGAGAAGCTGCTCCTTTACGACGTCAAGAGGTTGATCCCACCTAAGTACAAGGAGCTCATCGACCCTGCCGTGGCTGGGGCGCTTGCTGACATGCACGAGAAGAAAGACCGCAGGGCGCGCAGCCTCGAGAACTGGAACACGGAGCGGCAGGAGCTCGTCAACCGCCTGCTGGACAGTTTGCTGGAGTGCAAGGGGCTCCCTCAGCCCCACACCGCCCGCCACCTGCCTCTACTAGCTCCTTTGCTGGCCTGGCTTCAAAACTGCAACCTTGATACGCCGTGAGTGAGGGCGTATACGCCGTGAGTGAGGGCGTATACGCCGTGAGTGAGGGATCTTGGTTGTAAGGCTGGGGCCTACGCAGCAGTCAGTACCTCTGTACTGTGTGCCACTCTGGCACTCAGTACTGTAATTTCATGCTGTGTGGCTAGAGGAAATCGAAAGTTTACGGGCTTGTAAAATGGAAGAGCTCTAAAAGTTGAAATATTAACAGTAAGATTGCGAGATTGAATAGAGATACAATAAGTGTGAAATGTGTTTCAAACTTCCGCAATTAAGTGGGTACTGAAATGGATTAGTGCTTAAGTTGAGGTAACATTGGGATGAGGATCTTGAAAATGATATTGAAGAGTAGGGAGGCTGGTGCCAGACCGTGATGGGACTTGTGGGAACAAGCTCACGTATACTGTCCATAATCTTCGTACGTTTTTTAGTTGTTTACTGTTTCCAGGGATGAAGAAAAGGAAGTTAGTCTGTGTAAAGTCAGGGAGCTGAATAATTGTGTCATTTGTAAGTAGACCTCCGAATAAGATAGTTAGTCTTTGTAAAGTCAATCAGCTGAATAATTGCATTATTTGTAAGTAGACTACCAAATAAGAAAGTTAGCCTGTGTAAAATCAGGGAGCTGAATAATTGTGTCATTTGTAAGTAGACCACCAAAAATGATAAATTTAGCTAAGCTTTGACCTGACTCGACATAGCTCTGAACTGTAACCCTTACCACATCTAACTTGAAGCTAAATGCAGCTAACTTGATGATCCGAGAGTTTGCGGAACCTCAAGTCTGAGGAAATTGCCGACATGCTGTCGCTTGGTGTACACCATCGCTTTGGGGCTGAATATTTTGTTGTACATCACTCCACTCTCTAGGAACCACTGCCAATTCTGAGAGACATTAAATAGAATCCAGTTAAATTTCAAGCTCGTATTGCTTCGTTTAAAACTAGGGTGCAGATGCTCACAAGAGCACAAAATATGAAAAACTGTTAACGCGATATCTTTCGGCCATTTAGAAAGTAGGTTGGGCCTTGTAAAGTCAAGGGTAGCCTTTGATGCCATCACACTGAATGCGGAGTATAAGTTCTGTCCTTCATATTATCTTACTTTGTTTCTGTGAACGTAGCCTATTTACCGATATGCATATGAAGAGTCCACAATTTTTTTTTTTTATTTGAAAGCTCACGGTGCTTAGGGTAGCGAAATCGTTGGTAGTCTTACTTAACCCAGTTGATGTTTTCAATACTTAGCTTGCTAACCTGGAACCTGTGATCTGAGCAGCGCTGGACCGCGGCGTGTGTGGTGGAGGGCCGTGCTTGGAGAGCTGGACCACACTCCTGCTGGAGAGCCGAACTCTACTCCTGCTAGAGAGCTGTTCAAGTATCGCTTCTGCTCAGCCCTCTCGTCGTCTGCCGCTGCCGTAAGTTGCGCGGCCTGTGCTGTGGTCAACACTGTGCTGCCGCTGGCATGATGCCTCCTGAAATTTTCACTCAATGCTTATAGGATGCTTGGTCTCGGTGTAAAATACCAGGAGGATAATTCGTCCCGAATTAAAACACGCCACCAGTTGAATAGCCTTATAACTTAATCCTTCGAGATTTTTTAACATTTTATGATGACTTGTTAGGCGATAGGTGTGCTGTGTGCCACAGCAGTTAAACCTTGCATTTGAATGTATTGTACAGCTGCCTGTGGGGCTGCACTACGTCACCAAATTGGTTTGTCTCGTCAAAGGAGCTGAAGAATTAGCCGAGGTCAAGCCTCGTCTCGGCTAAATAATGATAGCTTTCTTAGTGCCCTGCATGGTGGCACGTGTGTGGTCTTGACGACGTCTGTTGAGCGTCCATTTACGTGTCACTTTAGTGGTCAAGCGAGCGTATAGGCGTACAGTGGCGATGGTCCCATGAAGGCTTGAGACTGGTCAACTCTGAGAGACTCTTCACCTATGATTCGAGGTAGAAGGCGTGTACAGGCGCTCCGCCCGAATGTAGTCAATCGTAGACCTCTGCAGCGACAGAAATGAGAGAACATTTCATCTTCGAAATTCCCCTTTTCATTTTTATTATGGTTAAATTGAAGTTGAGATAATAAAGTGCAAATTTAAATATTTTACAAGTGATTTTCAATGTTGCTTTCATAACTTTTCGGCGTGTCAGCGTGTCTAGCGCAAGACGCTGTTTTTGTTATACTATCATGCTGTGGGTGACTTGTGTGCATAATTTTGGTGTGCATTTCTTCTCACAAACTGCAGGTGGAGGACGACGACGACTGGGACCAGGACGGCGGTGTGCAGTGACCAGCTCGTGTTGTTCAGTACAGCTGCTGCCTGCACGCTTGTTTCCTTCTGTCCCTCTCGTGTCAGCAGTAATTGTGTGGGTGTGGTCCAGCAGCCACTCTGTCCTGGCGGCTAGCGGTCACTGTCTGCATAAGTGGACGTAGTGGTTGTTGCTTTCACACCGTCCCTCGGCTACCCTGACCGTACGAATGCACTACCACCACCTGAACAGGACTTAACAATTAAAATGAGTCCTCATGAGCCAAAGCTAGTGACTGAATGATGGATAGAGGCAGTTTTCCATGTACGAGGGTGAACAATTGATTGACTTGTGAACAATTTGATTTTGTTGAAAGTTTTTTTTTCTAGAAACTCAAAAGATGAGCACTTGATTCAAGAGTACATATTTGCAATACGAGGAAGTAAAGGTTTCTGAATATTCATCAAATCGTGCATCGAACAAGTACCATGTAATCGAAAATAACGGGAGGAAAGTACCTTTATTAATTCCAACACGGTTTACCGTTGGATTTTCAATGCCTTGTAACTAATGATGCGTGAGAGATGTGAGGTTTAAGCTTCCTTAATGCGTAAAAATCCATTACCCGAGACGGGAGTCGAACCCTCACTTCCCGCTGCGAGGCCATCACTTTAACTAGTGCGCCATGAAGCCTACAAGTGGCTAAAAATACTTTAGTTTTCTACAAATTTTATTCATATAGTTTGTGTAGAAATAAAACGTTTCTACCTATTTTAGTCTTGTTTTTTATAATTCAAGTAAGATTCTCCTACTGAGTCTAATTAAATAAGATTCGCTGGTAATAAATTAGATTAAAATTAGGTTATCTGGTTAAAAATCAGATAAGATTCTCTCATAATGAGTCAATTCTAATAAGATTCTCTCGTAATGAGTCGATTCGAATGAGATCCCACGTAACGAGACAGTTTGAATAAAATTTCCGGTGTAATGAAAGAATTCAGATAAGATTCATGACCCGAATTCGAATACAATTAGTAACTTTGAATTTTGTTATACATCTGGAGTTACTTGTAAGTTGTTGCAGAAGGAGTAGAGGCTTTCGAATGTGCCTTAGTGCCCACGGACGCCGGCATACCCAGAACTCTATCTCGCCGTGCCTAACTGAACACTACTACAACTTTTCATTGTTAAATCATCAACTAGCACACTCTGAATCCAGCACACAGCACAGTTTTGCATGGTGAGGTATCATCCAGTGGCTTCCGTGCTTTGATTGTGTGTTCACGACTGCCTGGTCTACATTATTACTGTAAACGAAGTTTCACTGAATGGGAGCACGACTAACGGCAACAGCGAGGAGTGCGGGACATGGGCATCGCTCTGGCTTCCTGTAGGGTTTTTGCAGAAGATCTTTGAAGACCAGACGTGTTGACCTTGCCAGTAAAGGAGCAACTTCTTTACGCTCGATGGGACTGAGCCTGCACTCTTCATGAGATTAATTTAAAAGTCACAAACGGCTTATACTTCATGCATTATTAAACTCAAATACGGAGTTGCTTTTCATGGTTAGAATGAAACTTCAAAGTAATGTTTTTTTTTCATAATCGAGAGTTAACGCAATATTATCATAAAAGTGTAATGTGGCCTAGATTTGTTTTATCGATTTTAACCTTTATTTAATCTCGGGTAATATGATTATACAAACATATGCTAATTTTGGACATTACTTTGACGAAAACAGCTTCATAACACATGCGATGATTTATAACATGACTTAATAGTATAAATTAAAACATAGGTAGTTAAATTAAATAAACACGATGGTATTGTGTATGTCTATTACAATTACTTTGTAACTTTATGATCGAAAATGTTTGCTTACTATTTCTATTAAAATGAAACCGTTAGTAGCAGTTGGCTCTAGATCAAAGTAATTTTAGCAGGAATGCTAATAGAGCCCTGTAAGAATAAAAATTTTAGTTATAGAAAAGATATTAATTTTTATTGTAATGCACACTACCAAAGGACATTTACATTTAACTATGGAACTACCAATACATTTTGTGAGAATCAAAATTTAAGATATTCCGAATATAATAGCTGAATATTATGTCAAATCCACAATACTTTCTAGTGTAGGTGTATGTTCAATTTAGAAAATTTATTTCAAATTTTAGATATATGTTGCGTTCAAAGCCATTTATTAAATCGCTGATGCAAGATATCGTCATTTGCTTCACATCTATGAATGATCAAGAAGTCCAAATCCGCGTTTCATGTCATGTTAGCTCTGACGTCGCATTAGTTCTGTCGTTTTTATCTTGTTGCATGACTCAGTTTAGTGACATTTAGGATTAAAGTGGTAGTATGGAACAACGTTTGGATTGAGTTGCGTAGTATCGTAGTTAGTGTGCAAAAAATTGTATAAATATTTAATAGCTGCTATATTGGATTAAGCATAGTTCAAGACCTGAGTAAAGTTTAATGATACTTCCGTATGATAATTGCGTCAAGTTTTGGCTATACAAATACCGTAAATTTCCAATGTGGTGCACTAATGCTAAATTCATTTCTTAGTGATGTTTTCATAGTAGCTGTAGACAATGGATTATGGATTTTCCAAATTATTTCACAAATCA
The DNA here is from genome assembly GCA_014899125.1 of Orchestia grillus. Taxonomy (NCBI): domain Eukaryota; kingdom Metazoa; phylum Arthropoda; class Malacostraca; order Amphipoda; family Talitridae; genus Orchestia; species Orchestia grillus. The sequence goes on along the minus strand of VOMN01136051.1, from coordinate 15,011 downwards.
AGCTTGTGATGGGTTACATGAGTTTCATTGTCCTCTATGTTGAATCACCTATGTAGAAAAATTGTGTTCCTTATTTACCATTTGTATTACCAACAGTTTTTGTTTTTTATTGAACTGGAAACGTAACTAGATTATCTTAAATTCTTGATACAATCACCATGAGATCAAATCTGATCATTCTCATTGTCATGGCATCAAGTTTTCAGGTTCTTTTTTCTTCTGACCAGTTTGCCCTCTTTGTGTCACAAAATACATTAAAAATTTACTATATTGTATGTATTCTTATGAGTTATTAGTCTAATTTTGTACGAAAAACTATAGAAAGTGTACAATATGGATACTGGAATGTCTTTTATGTGAAATCAAGTAATAATTTTTCGAAATATTTTCTATTGAAAACATTTTTATTCATATCACAAATATTGAAAATCATCAATATATTCATATTTTATGCATATTGCTCATCATAAGTTAATGAAATAAATTTTTGAAGATTTTTGTGTTATACTGCTTGTTATTTTTTGACCATAGTGGGGTCACTGTTGAGCTAATATAAGAAAGTTAGAAGGGTAAATGTTTACTTTACTGTAGCCAACTGCATAAGGCATCTTGTTGACTGTACAGCTTTTATTTTGATGTTATTTTACAGGGATTTGTTGTTCTGAGTAGGAAAAATATACTTTTGAAAAGTGTCTATGCACAAATGAAGCTCTATTGAAAGATATTTAAATTGTGCCTGTACTAATGTATCAAAATGACACTCTACAGAAATTTTGGGAACACTTCCACACTTTTTCATCATTTGCTCTGTCAAATGAACACAACAAACCTCTCCTAGCCTCACCTAATCTTTTTTAACGTAATGTAACCAAAATATGACCTTAACTAATTTTCATATATCATTTGTTATATGGTTTATGCATATCCTAACATAACCTAATGTAGCTCTAATGTAACTGAGATGAAGCACAGTAGCAGCAGACAGGTTGTACAGCATGAACTAATTTTTTATCAATTTATATTACATGAACCTCTTGAAATAAGTGTCCACCAATTGTGAAAAAATTCCCATCTAATGATGTTAAAATGAAGGCTGTATGATGAATAGGACACTCTGTGCAGTTGGTCTCAGTAAAGTAAATATAAACCTAAAGAACCCATTAGAAATTTATGAAATTGCTGAAAATTTATAAGTTGGACCAAAATTATACAAAACTGATTGCTTCTAATATAGGAAAAAAACATCAAAATTGAAACAAGTCAAATGTAGGGTAAATTTTAAGCATTCAGTATTTGCTGCTGTTTGCTAATTTTTTCCTGCTATAATTATTCAGTTTGATTACAGGCAAGGAAGAAAATGATGCATAAAATGTAAGAATTGGTATGGTTGCGCTTGGAAAATGTACGGTATAACTTCAAGGATTTCAAAAATTCCAACTCTGACTTATGATAAACTTGACAGCATTTATATGTTTTTTTTCAATATTGGTCTAAAGCCTATAATTTAGACCAACATTTTCCTTCATCTGAAGCCCTATTAATATTTTCACACTACAGCTATTAAATTTATTAGTTATTTATAATCTATGAGTGCTAATTTCAAGCTGTTGAAAATTGTAGTTTCCAGAATTTCCTTTTGTCACACTTCAATAATTAATTATGCAAATTATTTGAATAAATTAAAAATAAAACAAAGGAAATTGATAATTCATTACTTCATATAATTTTCCATGATGAACTTGCATCACTATTATTGAGACCTGATAGTATGTACTACATATTTATCTATCTTGTGTGATGCTTGCTATGCTTTGTAGACTGAAGTTGTACAAAGATATCAAAGGTAAATTAATACTAGAATTGTTCACTCTAGATTTGTCAGATAAGTACTGCAGTTAACTGGAACTTGTGAACTCAAAAGATTGAATAAGAAAATAAGATAAATATAAATTTTGTGTGAGAAATAAGTGAGTATGCAATTCGTAGTAGGAGCATTTTAAAGAAAAAAATTAAAAAATATTTGGTCTAGTTCTACAAGTAGCACAGGCAGAATATTTTATTTAGCACAATCAGAAACTGATAATATTTTGCACAGGCAAAATAACTTACAGTGAGTTATCCTGCCCATGCTAAATATTATCTATTTTACTTTAAAGTTTAGAGGGTTAATGTTATTAGATGATATCTATCATCCATACAATTCTCTGGAAGTTTCTAAAAAGAAAATGTAAAATTCAGAATGTCACCTCTTTATCTATTGTCTGTATGTACAGTATGTGTATTTTATAATGGCTGGTCTTTAGTTGTAAAGCTTGAACATATAGTGTTAAAATGACTTGCTTCATCCAATAAGTGGGATTTTTTATGAATGCTTTCTGTTACCTTTTGCTGACATTTGTACTGTTTCTGGTATTATATGTTTCATTCCTTACTTTTTCTAATTACAGAAAGTCAAATTATTCCACTCATGTTCCAAAATGATTGACGTAACAGTTAAAACTCTTGACTCTCAGAATCATCGCTTCTCTGTGCCTGATGAGGTGAGAATATTTTTTGTACCTAATTTTATTTATGGAAAAGTAAACAAGTAGTACTAATAATTAGTTCTGAGTTAATTTCTAAAGATTAATAATAGAATGACTGACAAAAATCACTGTAAAGTGTACATCAAAGTTAGACTGAGAATGTGATGAAGGAAGGTTGCTGCATTATTTTGTCTCTGACAGTGTGTGTAAAATTAGATGTTTCCGATTTTTTTGTGTAAGCCTTAATTTTTTGTTGAATTGAAAACATGTGTCAGATAATATTGAAACTTTTTTCCATATACTTTTAGCAGCCCACAAGTATGTATTTCTATATATACATTTTGTGTGAGCAGTTAGCAACATATGAAAGGCTCCTCTTCCCCCACAGATAACAGTGCAGCAGTTCAAGACCCGCATCAGCTCTTCAGTGAACATTGCGGCGGATAAACAGAGGCTCATTTTTTGTGGCAGAGTTTTACAGGATGACAAGAAACTTGCAGAGTATGGTAAGCACCTCTGGCCTTTTGTTGACAGTGCACATGAACTTCACATGTTAAGCAATTTAGGACCTAAGACTTGCCTGGCCATTGCAATCATTTCACTGTCTGTGCCTATAATTAGAGTAGTTGCACGTCCTTTGTTCACCACTGTTTTGATAATTTTAACATCTCTCATCTGGTGGTTGGACTTGGAGCATATATGGTAGAAAAATTGGGTCTAATTTTTACTGGTAAGTATAAGATTACCAAGTTGTCTTGTAATGCAAATTTTCTCTTCTAAAGTTAGTAATATTTTCTTATACCTTAATTGTAGAAACTTCTGAAATTAAAGCATTTGTGAAAATTTGTCCGCAAAAATTAAAATGATAGCAAGGAATGCAGTTTCAGTCTTGCCTAAAAATGATCTCATTGCTAGGAGCTTATTTAGAATGATTGTGTTAAAGGTTATGTTAAAATAGCCATTCTCAATCCCAATGTATTGTTCAGTTGCTTTTTGATTTTCATTGATATGCAACACCATCTAGAATAAAAGTCCTCAAGAATTTTAAATACTCCAGCAGAGAGCGTAGAGCTGTAAACTTGTGTAAAACCTCTTGATACAATAGTATGCAATTTACATGCACTTGTCAGTGAAGAATGGTTCTGTTTAAAGAAATTTTTGATCAAATGAAGGAATTAATATTGTAATATTGTAAGATACAAATCAATCCAGATACTAATGCCATTGTGAATAGCCCAGTCAAGCCCCTTGCATTTGTTTTAGTGTTACAGTATTCAGTGCACAGGAGCTACTATGAGGATAATGTTGGTATCATTTCATTGGGTTATTCCATTGCCAAGCTAATGCAATATTGGTAGCAACATACTTAAATTTTGCAGTGCTCATTAAATGGTAGAATCTGGTGTAACTTGATCTTGATAACCTTGCCAGACAAAAAATTAGTCACCTATTGATTTTTTAGTGCCACTTAATTTTTTTTTCTTTTTTTGAGCTTCACTGTATTATTTTTTGAGCTGCACTCAACGGTGACAACAGCTGGATGCATTGGGCTAAAACTGTGATTAATTGGCATTACAGTCATTCGGGACATTTTAGGTATTTGAATTGGCCAACGGAGGCCCCAGACATGAACCCAATGGAAAATTTGTGAGACTACCTAGAGCAACAAGTTAGATGTTAGGAAGATTGTTAAAGTACTGTGATCCTATTTTGAGATCACTTCTTGCAAGAGTGGTATAAAGTCAACCAGGTGTACATTAGAACACTTGTAGACTTGATGCCGTGCAGTGTCATCATTATTTGTGCTTGTGGAGGTAATACACCATATTATAATTATAGCATGTGACTAGTTTTTGTCTGCAAAGTTTATAAAGATTTGTTGCTTTTAATTATGAGTAATGAAAAAACATCAGAGAGTTTTGCTAACCACTTTTATGGCATTTTCTTCATTGAGGTCATTCTAGCAATGAAAAGGTCTTGAGAGCTTTCAGAGTGAGTACTTCTTGGCATACCCGGGAGGCACTGGGAGGCTCCCTCAGCTATTGAGAGGCCTTTGGAACTTCTGTCTTTTGTGCACACTTTCTTCTTTCCATTTCCACACTTTCTTCTTTCCATTTTACTCTTCTTTCTTTTTTCACACTTTCTTCTTTCCTATTTTACACTTTCTTCTTTCCATTTTCACACTTTCTTCTTTCCATTTTACTCTTCTTTCCATTTTCACACTTTCTTCTTTCCATTTTCACACTTTCTTTGCTATCGATTTTTTATCTTTTTTTCCTCTTCATTTTTAAATTTCTGTTTCCATGTGCCAGGGATCCTATGTGGGAACACAGTGTTCTCTATAATATATACTAAATGGTCCTTTCTCTTCACTTACTTTGTATTGTATTTCATGGAGCTAGGGAGCTTCAAACTGTTACCATAATAGTAATAAATTATTATTTAATATTTCCTTCATTAGCTCTAGTAAAATAAAAAGGTATTACTCGATTAAAAAATATCCAAATTCAAATAAATTAACTTGTGATGCCAGAGTTTCAAACTTGAGGTGTTGTAGAATATAGAACAAGGCCAATAAGCTGTGCTGTCATGCTCATGTTCATGTTGGTGTACGCAGGAGTGCATGAACGAGTGGTGCACCTGGTTGCTCGCTCACCCCCACCCCCATCTTCTGGGCCGTCATCTGCCGGGGCATCGTCCAGTCGTGGCTCACCTCACCACCGCCACCATCACATCCATCACCACCAGGGGCCTGGCAGCCACTTCCTGCTTAGGCCCGTCATCTCTGATGAGGGCTACGTATTAGGTACGTGTGGTAGGGGCGACATATTGGGCATGTATGGTGAGGGCGACATATGGGGTAGTTATGGTGAGGGCGACATATGGGGTAGTTATGGTGAGGGCGACATATTGGGTATGTGTGGTGAAGGCTACATTTTTGGTACGTTTGGTAAGGGGTACATGTATGGTAAGGGGTGAAGGCCACATTTTTGGTATGTGTAACGAGAGTCGTGAGCATCATTTGTGATTGCCATGTCCATGCCAGGACCTGTGTAAGTGATGCTGGAAAAATTGATCTTGCTACACTTGAAAATTTATTGAGCACTCGTCACACTCAGGCTGATAACTCTGCTCAAATGCACTAAAAAAAGACTAGATAACAAATTTCACAGCATTTTAACATTCTGATTCCAGGTCACAACACATTTTTTCATGTTGTAAAGAACATTCTGATGACTGTGCATAAAGGTTGATGACAATACATGGGATTATTATGTATTTTTCTGTGCAAATGTTTCTTTCACCTCTGCTGTGGTGTATTTGATGGTAGTAGTAGTACTAGTAGTGATGATGGTCACAGCATCCCGGATGATAGTAATACTAGCACTTCTTTGACTTTCTTGGCGCTCTTACTTTACATTTTTAGGGTGTCTGTGCGCGATTGTGTATGACAACATGGCACTTCCGTGGCGGCTCGAGAATGGGCCATTTGGCTCATTACATTTGGCGTGTTCAGTGCTAGTCATCAGCGAGAGCTGTGCTGCTGCCCTCGCGCGTGTTCCGCGTCAGGTGCTGGTGCTGTGCAGTGGAGCAGGTGTGCTCACCACGGCCTCAGTACCTTAGTAGTAGCCAATGACCTCTCCCTGAGATATCTCAATTGTAAGAAGCTTTCATGAATGCATCATTTTGCTGAAGAATTCTCTTTCGAAGTTACGCATGTGAAGAATTTTACTGCTGATCAAATGTAGCTTTTTTGTATTCAAGTTGGAGTAGCAAAAATATTTTGTTCTCTCATTTTTCTATGTTAAGGGGTTTTGTGTTTTGTATGTTTTTTTTGGTTAGCTTCATATGTGTATCATTTAGTTAGGGTGGTAATGTTACCTCATAATGAGCTTCTTTAATTTGGTCACTGGTACTCATTTGTCACCGATTAGTTAACTTTTTTGAAAGTTTTTTATTGGCGACAGCGTTTGACTAAGTTTGATTCATGTCACCATTTAATCTATCCGATGTATCTATGAACGCACGATAAGACTCCATTGAGTCCATCTATGTTTTATGTGCCCTATACTTGGGTCTAGTTAAGCTTATCAACAGAGGCGTGTGTTGAGTTCTGCCCTCATATCGTTAAAGATATCAACTGAGGCGTGTGTTGAGTTCTGCTCTCATATCGCTAAAGATATCAACTGAGGCGTGTTTTGAGTTCTGCTCTCATATCGTTAAAGATATCAACTGAGGCATGTTTTGAGTTCTGCTCTCATATCGTTAAAGACATCAACTGAGGCATGTTTTGAGTTCTGCTCTCATATCGTTAAAGACATCAACTGAGGCGTGTTTTGAGTTCTGCTCTCATATCGTTAAAGACATCAACTGAGGCGTGTTTTGAGTTCTGCTCTCATATCGTTAAAGACATCAACTGAGGCGTGTGTTGACTGGTGTGTGCAGAGCTGGGCGGGGCGGGAGGCCCTGCGGCGCCCCTGCCGCCCAGCGCGTCATCAGCCCGCATGCAGCACGCCAGGGGGCTGCTCAACAGGGCCAACACCGTCCTCACTCGCCTCGACTCCCTCTCGCGGCCTGGCCAGCCTCTGCAGACTCAAGGTTGGTGGTGGTGCTGTGTGGCGTGTTGCTAAGGCTGTGTGGTGTGTTGCGGGGCTGTGTGGCGTGTTGCTGGGGCTGTGTGGCGTGTTGCTGGGGCTGTGTGGCGTGTTGCGGGGCTGTGTGGCGTGTTGCTGGAGCTGTGTTGTGTGCACTCTCGCGTCCAGTTTCCTCCTACTGGAGGGCATGGGGTATTGTGATAGCGTCTTCCATGTGCGCAGTACGCAGACTTGTAAAGTTTTCTTCTTGAATAACGAGTGCTCGACTGACAACCTGAAATGGTGCAAACATTCATTGATTACTGGCGTAGTTTTAAACATCTAATGCACCCTTAATGTTGCGGGAAGAAATCATGCTCGTATGCCATGAAGCATGTTAATATTTTCAACTTTGTATAATTTTCCCTCGAGTATCGCGCGTTGAGGGTATTAGTTCATTTTTGGAACACTGCAGGCAGGCAAGCAAACACTTGCGGCTCTGCTCGCACGTTGCATTCGTTTAGTTTGAACCCTGTGTTGTGTGTTGGGGACAGGTGCAACTGTTCAACTCGACTGTGTGTTATTGCCAGTAACTTTTCTCAGCGCGCAAATTCTTGTTGTGTTTTGGAAACGCTTTCATTTAAAGAATATTTTTCTTTCAGCGTATATTATCTAATCGACAAAATGTTCCCTGTTCAACTAGCAGTTCTTCTCCTGTTTGTTTATTTGAGCTTGCAATCTAACGAATCCTTGGTAGGGTTACTGCAGTGCGTCAAGTCCTGAATGCTAAAATAAGTAGCTATGCCCTAAATTGCTGAAGTGACGTGCACTTCAGACGATGGAGGTGTGAGGCGCAAGCGTAGTCGTGACGAGGCTGACGAGGCCATGCAAGTGGGCAGTGAGGCGTCACCCCCCAGCACCTCCTCCGCCGCTGCGCCCTCCTCCAACTCCACCGCGGCCCCTGAGCGTGCCACTGTCGACACAGCGAGGGAGCTCGACACTTTCTACCGCGAGATGGACTCGCTGAGCCAGTGAGTTCTGCTGCTATTGTCTGCGATACTGTTGTGTTGATGTCAATGGGCCCTGCTGCTGTGACCTGTGATGGTGTTGTGTTGATGTAGTCAATGGGCCCTGCTGCTGTGGCCTGTGATGGTGTTGTGTTGATGTAGTCAATGGGCCCTGCTGCTGTGGTCTGTGATGTAGTCAATGGGCAAATACCAGTTACTTGGGGCTAAAGTAGTGGTACAGCGAATACCAGTTACTTGGCTAAAAGTGTAGTACAGCAAATACCAGTTATTTATGAATTAAAAGTAGTAGTACAGCTAATACTGGTTGATAGGTGACTAAAAGTGTGGCACATCAAATACGCACTTGGAGACAATCAGTAGTAGCGTAGCAAATACCATGTAGAAGGTGCGACGTTTGAGCAGTGTGATTGGTATGACGAGAAATGAGATGCGGTGGCGGGTGAATTGTCGGTCGGACAACAACTTTTTTATAAGATGAGTAAATGCATGAGCTTAAGAAAGTGCTGGGCTTGGGAGCTTGACCAAGGTTGTGAAAGAATTTTGCTGATGATTTGTTGAATGTGTGGAGTGCGATTACGGTTTGTAAGCAGTTAGAAACGTGCTTTCAGAGTGGGTTCAAACCTAAAGCTCTGAGGAGCTGGTAACATGAAGTAAGTCAAACTCTATAATTATGCGTTGTTTGATGCACAGCATGCAGCCCATGATGATGGCTGGAGGTGGCAGTAGCGGACACGGCCTCGTGAGCACCATCAACACAGCAGGAGGTCTTGCTCAAGCTGCCGGCGCCGCCATCGCCTCAGCCATGGCTTCAGCCATGCGTCCGCAACGGCCTACCTCGCAAGCTTCTTCCACCACCTCTGCAACTACGTCATCCGCCACTTCCACCACCTCTGCCACTTCGTCATCCGCCACTTCCACCACTTCTGCATCGTCGACTAGCTCAAGGTTCTCTACCGGCAGCCCCCTGTCAGCTGGAGGGCGCCCGCAAGTCCAGTTCAGCACCGTCAACATCGAGCGTCCCAGGATGCCGCCAGTTATGCTTGGCCAGTCTGGTCCTGCCGCCTTCACAGTGCGCTTTGGCAACAGTAAGTGCTGTAGTGGGCCGTGTTGTTACTTGGGAAATATATGTAGCGATGCTACAATGTTCATTAAATATGTCCTACATTTTTCTTTTGATCCAAGTTCACCATAAGTTCTGCGCGAACTCGTATTTTTAATTGAAGTGAAGTTATTCATAATAGGCTGTCACCGCCTGATTTCTCAGGAAACTATTTTGTTCAACGTAATATTGTTCGCTATTTTAATCAGTCGTTTATTGGTGATTATTTAGGTCCTATTTAACTCCTCCCAAATAATCTTAAATTGACCGAACAATTACTCAATGGTGCGCGCGTCGAAGGAGTTAAGGTGTGCTGCAATGGCTTTTTTATTTTCATGTTTCTCGTAATAATGATCTCGTCTTAGAATTTCGTGAACAAACTTTGGATAAGATGAGTTTGGAAAGTCATCCAGAGTTTTTCAACGCTCACCTAGAAATTTACTATTCAGAACACAGGAAATGATGCACCTGGCTGTTTCTTATTTTAATGAATAAACCCTACCTATCCGAGTTGAACATATTGAATGTAAAATTCTATCGAGTCAACGACAGTGAATCTGTTTGTGATAATTTGAGAATGATCGACATTCAGTGAGGACATAATTGGGACGCTATCGATTCAAAGCTAAACTTATTCGTAAACATTGGAGACGCGACCTACACAGCATAAATTGCTGAAAGAAAAGCCGATTAAAAGAATGCAACTTACGGCAATAAATAACTTTCGGTGATGAGCTGGTGTAAGGAAGATGGATGTAAATCCATGGCGGTACACCACTCGCATGGTGGGACTTAGAGGCAATAGAGACTTTTGACGTGAACACGCAACTGATATCCGAATGATATCACCGAATGATATGTAGACTTCTCAGAGTCTGGTTGTGAGCAATTTTAAATGAGTCGTTGCACCATGAAGTGTGAACAGCCTCTCGATGGTGTGATAGGCGCGCCTCACGCAGTCACGTCCACCGACCGTGTCCGCGACACGAGTCTCAAGCCTACGGAGGTCTCTATACAGCGGGTACTTTTTGACCGTATAGATACAGTGGCAATGGTGCATCGCGTCAACATTCGAACATGGTAAAAACTGCAATTAAAACGAGTTTCACGGGAATAAAAAGAACATCACAAAATTAGAATAATCAAGCAGGTATTGCACCCTAGCGTCGTGACGTGCGCAGTAGCGGCTGCGCACAACCCGCACCGTCCAATTGTTAGCCCTACAAAGACCGGCGAATGTTTTGAATTAACAGAACATTACGTAAAGGATCATTCTTATTTTATGCACTTGTGTGCAAATTCACCCTAGGTTTGAGTGCAACGATAAACATTGAAGGTTGAGCGATTATTTCTGTGGCTCGTTAAAAGGGTAACCCTGTCCCAGCTACGGGGATTTAAAGATCCCCTTCCATGAGGATGCTGCTAGTTTTTTTTATTACAAGCCAGGTGCAGCCTGATTGCTAAAATTATTTGAATGGACAAGAGTGACCAAGAAGCAGCTGAGGTTAAGTGTTATCAGCAACGGAGTTGTCAACATAAAACAGCTCCAGCCAAGCTTTTGAACGGGAAGTTGGCGAGGTCAAGCTGAATACAAATGAGGTGTTGCAGGCGGTGGTGGCAGCGGGACCAGTAGCGGGCCTTCTGTGGTGCCCAACATCAACATCCGTGTAGGCTGCCGCGACCGCTCTGCTGACGCCCGCTCCCCCCGCCTCAACACCTCCGCCTCTGGTAAGTGCCCCATCATCACCGGTGAGTGTCGTCTCTGCCACAGTAAAGTGAAGACAAGTTGCATTTGAAAAAGGGCCCAAGGGAACGTCATGAAAATCTGTGACGTCGCAGTGACGTCAATCAAACCTAGTCCAATCGGAGCACGAGAAAAACCATCAAGCGGATCAGAAGTTCACAGGTTCTGAGTGAACTTCTGAGTTCTGACTTGTACGCTAGTCTCAGCCTCAGTTTGCTCGCAGACAAGGTAAGAGATGCATCTGTGATGTAGCTCTTTTATCAGCCCCAATAAAGTGATCCAGAAGAGACGTGAATTTTAAAATGATACGTTCCTCAATTAAATGTTATGCTCTGACGCCTGTGTTTCGCTCATATTTCGATTACTATATAATGCTTAAATTGTCAATGCTACTAGACGTAGAATACACTGGAAAGAGCTTTCCTGCGTTACCCTCGTAGGTCTTACAGCTGCGCGACTCTGGTCTATGGTGGCCTTGCTATGACGTCAGAGCCTGCCAAGAGGTAGCTTTGACCACTATTTCATTGTATGTTTAAACGTCGCTGGTGACAGGAGGGTCCGCTGGCAGTCGTAGCCGCAGCGCCGACAGCCGCAACCCGACCAGCACGAGCGACCAGCAGCAGCAGCAGACGACAGCCCCGTCAGGAGACCACCCTCGCTGCTCCGCCATGGCCGAGCTGCTGCGGCTGTACCGCGACACTCAGCGCAGGCTCGAGCCCCACCTGGACAGGTGAGGTCTGGCTGGCGCCACCTGTCGTGATCGCTGCGTGTTAGTTGCCAGTGGGTCACAAGTCTCGTAGCCTCTTGAGCACAGCGTGAATTGGGTGTCTGGGGCGCATGTTTACAGTCCCCAAAACGCTACTCGTAAATTTGAGTTTTTGTGTATGGATGACCCTGTGAATTTCGGTGTTGCATCGTAGTGTGGTTCTGTGATGCGATTGTTGCTGGTGCGCTGCTCATCTGCAGTTTTCCGTCATGCTTTCCTTCGTTCCTATTTCAGTGCATGAACTGGTAGCAGTGAGACTCTTCAGGATGAATGATTTGTTTTCGGGTGATTTTTACATTCCCTGGATATTTTTTTAATACAAGATAATCTCTACATATAGATATGTTAGATACTTTGTCTATCTATAATAGATTGTTTCCTACATATCCTTGATGACGTTTGTGTATGCTGGATAATTTCTTGCCATATGCTGGATAATTTCTTGCCATATGCTGGACAATTTCTTTCCATATGCTGAATAATAATTTCTTCTCATATGCTGGATAATTTCTGTATACCCTTACTCTTGCTCAGTGGCGCCCAGTGGACAACAACACCGTGTCGTTGGGCAGGCCCAATAATACTATAACAACACCATCTCGTTGGGCAGGTACATCGCCATCATGGACGCCGACCCGCAGTACGCGGGAGGGAGCGCCGCAGACGCCTCGTCCGACAGCAACGGCACGGCCGCCTCTCCTCAGGTGGGACTGCCTTCTCTCTTGTGGCTACTTGTCTTATTCGGTACTCATTTTTCTCCTAAGTTGTATGTAAGAGAGAAGTTAGTTTTGTTCGGGACTCACTTTTCTCTTATGTTGTATGCAAGATAGGAGTTAGCCTTGCTTGTGATTCACTTCTCTCATATTGTTTAAACATGATCTACTGAATGGAGAATGGGAACATTCGGCTGTACTCGATGGCCACGTATCTATCATAAGGCTGTGTTCCACCTCCACGTCGTACTCCGTGTCTGTCATAAGGCATGTACTCGACAACCACATGCTCCGAGTCCTCCACTTTAATTTAGAGTGATACAAAGATTGTAGCAGGAGAAGATTAGCCAAGACTGCATGGCAGCTGTGCGAGGTTTGCTGTGTAGTCTTTTCGAGGTGCTTTTCAGCTTAGGAAGCCGCATGGGCATGTTCAGACCCTGTTTGCGCTGTGGAACCAGTATTGTTAATGCAATAACAATACAAATATATGGGAATCATCAATCCCGAACATTTGATGTGTTCACCTGTGCACGGATTAGCTCGTTAGCTCTACCCTGCGCTGGAGCCTCACCTTTCCGCTGGACGGTGGTGCAGAAGTATCGATAAACACTTTTTTCCAAAATAGAATGAGGGAGCAATTAGGAAAAAGAAAATTTATTTCACCCAATGCCTTCTTGTGTTACACGTTGCAGAAGCATATTACTCATATCTCAGTTTTCAAGCGTGTTCATCGTGATAATTATTACGTGAAGTTTTGGTATTGAGAATGGTTTGTGATATCTCGACAAAAATGAACAAAATTTGTTCGAATTGTTTCATACATGATAGCTGCAATAATTTCTATGAACCTTTAAATGAATAGGATAGATGAACCTTTGAATATGATAGATGAATTTAAATTAAGGATAGATGTGCGTAGTTTCTATATTACCACATCTCTTGACTGCTCGATATTTGAATCTCTTTTGATCATGATTCTGGTGAGGTAACTTTTTCGTGTATATCTCATCTGATGTTCACTCATTAAAGTCTATCAGATGAACTTTTTCGAGGCGTTTAAGGAAGCATGAAAATGAAGTAAATGTAAATGAAAACATCGACGTTATGCTCATTTTGACACTTCACATCATCTTCATTAGGCTGCTTTGCTCTCTGTGAGAATCTCAAGTACAGTTTCCCGCATAAAGCGCGAGACCAATGCCAGCAAATCATCGCTCTACAGTCGTCCTATGCATAGAGCGGTATCAACTAGAGCAAGCATTAAGTAGGAACGAAAATATTTGTGTGGTAAGAGTCAAAAAGAGCGTGTTCTATGTTGCAAATATAAAGATATAGCGGTTGTTTGCTGAATCAATCTACTGCTTTATGCTGGAGACGACTGTATGAACATGGCAGTGAATTACATACTTCTTTTCACAAGTGAAGCCATTCTCACGTGGTGTGCTTTGTTGGGCAGAGGGATGCTGGTGGCGGAGCAACAGCAGCAGCAGCTGCCGCTGCTGAGGACACCACCACCACCAGCAGGAGGAGGAGATCTGGTGAGAGGAGCGACGACCAGTGGGTCATCTGGCGAGTGTGTGAGGTCCTGCACCTTCTGGCACATGCCCAGCATGGCATCAGTGACGTCATGGTCGACTTGAGGCAGCCTCCGCCACGCCGCCTGAGGGCTCGACCCATCATCATCCATCAGCCCGCCCTGCTGCAGGTGGGTCGTGTGCCTGGATCCACCAGCCCGCCCTGCTGCAGGTGGGTCGTGTGCCTGGATCCACCAGTCCGCCCTGCTGCATGTAGGTCGTGTGCCGCAGTCAAGTGCGGCAGTCCTTCTCATTTTGCGTCTGAGTTTTACTGCCCCTGTTAATGTAGGAGTAAGTGAAGATTTTTTTCTCTAGTGCACTTCACCATTTGCTTTTCTAGACTTTTCTCCGTCTAATGGAGGTTCATATATGTGCAGTGTCTGTGGTTGGTTGACCAGGTCATGTGTTTGGAGAGTGTAAATTGAGCCTAACATATTTGTTCCGAGTCCATAAATCCTTAGAAATGACTATCATTAGTTAATTGTCTTAGTTTTTATCTCCAATAAGCAAGCAACCTCCTTTCCTTTCATTCATTAGGCATGAAAATGTAAGCCCCTTGGCCTGGGCTCAGTTGCTTTAATTAAGAGTATACTCTGCGTGTTGGTATGATTCCAAATCGGTCTAGAAACATTACTTAGTTCAAGAGCCACATTAACGTGCATGTTGCGTCGGTGTGTGCAGGCTGAGTTCAACGTCCACTCAGACACGAATGGCACCGGCGGCCCAGCCACCACAGCAGCCACGACCTCCCCCACCTCCACCCCAAGCAGCACCAGCGGGCCCGCACCCCCACCGGAGGCGGCCGCTGCTTCATCTAGCGCCCCTACGGTCACCACACCCATCGAAGCTCTCGCGTCAGGCCTGGCAGCTGACGCTGCTGCGCTCGAGGAGCATTACCTCACGCTGGCTGGGCAGCTCGAGGTACGTCTTGTGTTGTGTGTCACGTCTTGTATTGCGTGTGTGTGTGTGTGTGTAGCGTTTTTGTATC
>VOMN01136048.1:4592-15915 GCA_014899125.1 Orchestia grillus | reverse complement strand
AGGTGTGTGGAGGGGTCCTCGTGGAGGTGTGTCGGGGGACAGTACGCTAATGGTGAATGACATAACTCTGATGGTGTAATGGAGAATTTAGTGATAATGTGGCCTTGCTGGAAGCTAAGGGTACAAAAATTACCATCAATGAAACGAACAAAATTACTGGCGTTAGGTAGTAAAACATTACTAGGATTGAATAGCAATACATTACTAGGTGTACATGATATTAGTAATGCACTTAACAGTACTGTATTAGAAATGATCGGTTATGTTATTAGTGATTAATAACCAGTATAGTCGACACACTAACGCAGAAAATAAGAGGCAGGGAGCAACGGGCACATCGCACCAAACACCTCCCCACACCAGGAAAAAACTTCATTTGGAGGCTGATGACGGAATCCTTGCAATCTGACATGTATGCTATTTTGACCAAAGATATTCCCTACTCCGTTAGTTGTCTTGAAAATGTTGACAGATGGTGAAGCGCCGTCATTCAGTAGTATGGTGGCAGAGCTCAATTTTGAATACTATCGACAGGCGTTCTCTCAAACGAATGGTGAAAGCAAACCAGCGGAAAAGTATTCAGTAGTTAACTAGCATGTTCAACAAAGGACCTAAGAAAATTTTCGCTCGCACCATGCGTTGAGAACTGAAGGAAATCGGTATAAGGAGTTGCGCCAACACCAGGAAACCATTGGTCAGCAAAGCTAATCGAACGGAACTGCTCCAATTTACAGACCATTACGGCTGGACTGTCGACCAATGGAAACTTTTTATGGTCAGATGAATCGATATTCACCTTGTTCCAGAAGAATGGCAGAATTAGAGTGAGACGGGAAACCCATGAAACTTTGAATTCTTCGTGCCTCTCTTTGACAGCGCAATCTTCCGGGGGCAGTGTAATGATCCGGGAGTGCTTCACAGGGTCGGGATTAGGTTCAACAAGCTCGTACACCAACAAAATCAAGTCTCAGGATTATTGGAACATCTCAGGTGACCTAGTACACCCGTCGTTCGGATCCCCAAGTTTCATGTGGTGCAAGATTGGTTCAGGGATCACAAGGGATAATTTTCTCACAGAAAATGGCCTCCTCATTCTCTTAATTTCAGCCCTATCGGTACTTGGTGGAACCAAATCGAGAGAGAGTTACGAGCCTCAACACCTCTTTCGTATTCGTTAGAATGTCTTTGGCGTTTGCTCCAACTTTGAGCAAATATTTGTTTCGATTGTTAACAAAATCTTATAAAACCTAGGCCAATAGAACAAAAGCTATCATCAATATCAGAGGTAGTCCAATAAACTATTAACATTGTTTTCGCAACATCCACATTTCTCCAGGGCGCGACAAACTTTTTGGCCTGGCAATGTATACATGAGTAACACTACCGAAACACGGCGTAGACAGAAAGATCACATTTCACGTCGTTCTTTAGCCCTATGGCACCCAGGGTTCGCACGCTCCCAACAAGGTTATTTCGGGACACTCACGCTCCAAACAAGGTTATTTCGAGACACTCACGCTCCAAACAAGGTTATTTCGTGACACTCACGCTCCAAACAAGGTTATTTCGAGACACGCTCCAAGCTAGGTTCACATATAACCTTCGGGCCTGTAGCATGGATACACAGGCTGTTGTGAAGGACAACTGCTAGTTTCCTGACAAATACCCAAAGCCAAGGAAAATAATTAATTCCCTTTAGTCCCAATGGACTGTAACCGTGGTACAATGGAAAGCCCTTAATTACTGAGAGATACGTTTTGAATTCATGCCCTATGTTATAACTGAAGAGTGTACGGTTACTAGATTACAGGAAGATGATAAGAGATTTTTAGTATCACATACGGTGCTCAACTGGTCATTACATAGCTGTTAATCACGAACCGAGAAATTTGTAAAGTTAGTGAAGTATTGAAGCAATGTTAAAGGAACAGGCCCAGGTCAGGAAGAAATAAATATTGTGTACAAAAAATTGTAACATTTGAAACAGCGGACAGTGAAGCATGAAGGGCATTTATAAAATTTAGAAGAGCCGAAAGTGGTCCTCAAGTCCAAAAATAGACCACAGCAGCTTCTTCGCAGCCAGTGATTCTCTAGGACAGCTGAAGAACTTCGCAAAATGTACAATGAATAACCTCAGATGCGGTAGTAGCTCTAGTGACGCTACAAATATTAGGTCGCCATGGTTAGCAAGGCTTTATACAGACATCGTACAAAAGTAACACAAAATGTGCACGAACACGCGCAAAATACAATAAATACAAATCTCAAAATTAAAAAAGTTAAAATGAGTTGGTAGGTAATTAAAAAATATCCAGAACACGGGCACTTGCTGATCACAGTTCAATGCACAGTTCGAAGCAGTGCGTCTGTACCTCTGACTCACTCGACGTCATAATTGGTTAAGGTGAAGGAAATGCAACATGCCCTGAGAACGAGTTAAAACACTACCAAAGGAATAAATATTCGACGAACAATACAATTGAAAACACATATACATATGTATATTGATTTATTGAAGACCAAGGACAAATGTATCGAAACCATTTTTCTATTGGTTTTTTCAATTTTTCTTGCGAGACTTCTAATTAGGTCGTAGTTGGTGGAGCTTTTCATTAAACATTTCGAATTTTTACTAGTCGACCTTTCGAAACTCTCAAGAATTCATTGTTAAGAACAAAGTTGTATGAATCTATGAATCATTTGAAACGTCGACTAATTGAAATTAGAAATACCTTTCCATATATTCTTCACCAACGGCGACCTAATTTGAAAAGTCCCCCAAGAAGAATTGTAAAACATTTACCCTTGGTCTTTAAATAGCAGTGCACGAGAGAAAATTTATTTCCCGCCTGTACAAAAATACATACATGTGCCTAGGTATACACCAGACAAAGGATCAGGGAAAGTATTCACACTTGTACACCAAAAGCACACATTTAAAAAATCATGGCACACGAGAAAAAACATTTTGAAAAAAATAAACAAGAACACAGAGAGCAATAACACCGCGACAAATGTGCAGGCACACCCAGAGCACAACACACAGCACTCGAACACAAGAGTAAATTGAAGACCACCACCGACGATGCAATAGTGCGCCCAACACCGCCGTTAAGGTCGCACAAGCATGGGCTGGGTGGGAGCACAGTTTCCAGTACACATGATGCCGCCAAATTAAAGTACAAAACGGGCATTCAAGAAGGTACAATCCCAAAGGTGCTATCGAGAAGGTTCAATCCCAAAGGTGCTATCGAGAAGGCCCAATCCCAAAGGTGTTATCGAGAAGGCCCAATCCAAAAGGTGTTATCGAGAAGGCCCAATCCAAAAGGTGTAATCGAGAAGGCACAATCCAAAAGGTGTAATCGAGAAGGCACAATCCAACAGGTGTAATCGAGAAGGTACAATCCAAAAGGTGTAATCGAGAAGGTACAATCCAAAAGGTGTTATCAAAACGGTGACCAAAAACCCGTTAACAAGAAGGTCCTATTCAAAGGATATTACCAGAAATGTATAGCACAAAATTTTTCTCAAAATGGTAATATGAAAAAGGCATTAAGGGAAAGGCATTAAGAAAAAAATACTAAATATATTAAAAGTAAGATATTAAGAAAGCACTGAAAAGAAGGTACCAAAAAGAAGGTACTAAAAATGAGACACTCGGAAGAAGGTACTAGGAAGAAGGTACCAGGAAGAGGGTACCAAAAAGAAGGTACCAAGAAGGTAGTAAGGAAAATGAAATGCGAAAAAGGTGATGCGAAAAAAGCAATGTGGAAAGCGTTACGTACTTATTTATGCTATTTTCGTACATCCATGCCTGTACCGAGTTCGAATGAAATGAGAACACAGAAAAATACAACCGAAGATGCGAATAATCGCAAATAATTGAAGGCGACAATGTGTCATCCCACATACAAACTGTACATCAAATATACAGGGGTAGAATAATATAATCGGTTGAATATATAAAATTCCAGTTTTTTGAGGACTACAATTACGTTCAGAGTATTTGAGTAAGTTACCAGTGATTGTGAAACATGGAAAAGGCTCACGGGCAAAAAAAGTATTGCGAAACGGAAATGTGAAAACGGCAATATTAGGAAAGTGATACCGAAAAGGCTATATTAAGGTGATACCTAAAAGGCTATATTAGGAAGGTGATACCAAAAAGGCTATATGAGGAAGGTGATACCAAAAAGGCTATATGAAGGTGATACCAAAAAGGCTATATGAAGAAGGTGATACCAAAAAGGCTATATGAAGAAGGTGATACCAAAAAGGCAATATGAAAAAAGTGATCAAGAAGACAATATGAAAAAAGCGATATCAAGAAGTTTATATGAAACAAGTGGTAATATTAAGGTAATATCAAGAAGTTTATATGAAACAAGTGGTAATATTAAGGTAATATCAAGAAGTTTATATGAAACAAGTGGTATTATTAAGGTAATATCAAGAAGTTTATATGAAACAAGTGGTATTATTAAGGTAATATCAAGAAGTTTATATGAAACAAGTGGTATTATTAAGGTAATATCAAGAAGTTTATATGAAACAAGTGGTATTATTAAGGTAATATCAAGAAGTTTATATGAAACAAGTGGTATTATTAAGGTAATATCAAGAAGTTTATATGAAACAAGTGGTATTATTAAGGTAATATCAAGAAGTTTATATGAAACAAGTGGTATAATTAAGGTAATATCAAGATGGTAATATGAAAAGAGCATTATGAAAAGGGCATTATGAAAAGGGCATTATGAAAAGGGCATTATGAAAAGGGTATTATGAAAAGGGCAATACGAAAAAGGCAATATGAAAAAGGAATTATGAAAAAGTAAATATGAAAAAAGTAAATATGACAAAGGCAATATGAAGAGGGTCATATGAAGAGGGTCATATGAAGAAGGCAATATGAATAAGGTAAAATGTAATATCAAGAAGGTTATATCAAGAAGGTTATATCAAGATAGTTCAATACTTCATAAAAAAGTTTCACTTCTGTGTTGTTCCCGAGTTAAAACCAAGATTTTTACTTTTTTGTAACAAAATAAAATGAGAAAAAAATAGCTTATAAGATAAAACTTTGCTTTTGCAGCCAGGTCAATGAATTTCCACATGCCTCTCTTCAACACAGGTAACATGAGCAGCGTTATAGGAATGACGGGCATATTTTCATTTGGCAGTGGCAGAAGTGGAAATCATCATTTCGTTGCCTGGAAACAAAATCTCGTCAGAACTTCCATGGCGCTGGAGACGCAAATTATGGCAAGCTGTAGCAGTGCAAATCAAATGGTACACAAGGAGCTCACAGCGTGTCACTCCACCCGCAACTAGCAAAATATTTCTTGCATCAAGATGAACAATTAGCACAAAGTGGCACGCCAACACTAGAGCTACTAGTAACACAATCGCAAAATACTCGCAAACCCTAAACTAGTGAGACTAGTAAACATTTGGGGACACTAGCTCACCTGGGTCGCTAACTACTGCCCAAACCAAGCACACGAGTTACCAAAAAAACACAAAAAACACCTGCAATAAAAGTGATGTGTTACTACATCACGTCAGCCGAAATTAGCACACAAAATTTGTGCAATGAGCGCACACCGGCAGCACCATTAGCACTGAGCAGCCTTCATCTGCAATTAGTAGCGGTGAACAGGGGGAAAAATTAGCAGTTCATTGCGCACCAGCGGCAGCGAGACTAGGCTTCTGGCCAAAATAGAAACCCACGGCACACAAGGCAGCCACTCGCGTTGGACCCAACATTGGCCCGCTAATGGCCAGCAACGAGGGGTGTCCATCACCAATTTAGCGACACAAGGCAGCCACTCGCGTTAGACCCAACATTGGCCCACTAATGGCCAACAACGAGGAGTGTCCATCACCAATTTAGCGACACAAGGCAGCCACTCGCGTTGGACCCAACATTGGCCCACTAATGGCCAGCAACGAGGAGTGTCCATCACCAATTTAGGGACTGGACGCAGCGTGTGAAGCACCGCACGGGTCGTGGCGGTCTTACCGTCCGCACCAACGACCGCGACCCCGGACTCTGTATCAGCAACACCAGCGCGGTCGCTGACAACACGAGGCTCTGGGACGGTGTTCAGCAAGCGAGGCAGAATCGCCATTCAAGGAGACCCCAATCGGTGAATCCAATGGACCAAAACCTGGCAATTGGCTTCAACATTGAGAAGTGCTCAGTGATGCACACTGGTAGTGATAACCGAAACGTTCTACATGCAATGAACGATGTAACACACGAAAAAGTAGAACAACTAAGGGGCCTTGGTGTTACTATTACTAAAGACCTCAAGCATGGCAAGCAAGTTGAAAACTGCGTCAAAAATGCAGGTAGAATTCCTGGTTCCACAATAAAAATTTTTTAAAACAAATTCAAGAACATAATGTAATGCTACACCTCTACAAAGCGTTAGTACGACAGCTCTTAGAATACGCAGTGCAACTCTGGTCCCCGACTCTAAGATGAGATATGAACAAGATAGAGAGAAGCCAGCGTAAGGCTACGAGACTGACCCGAGGACTCCGTAAGCTCTGCTGTGAACAGCGTCCTCAGCAGCTGGGAGTCCCTTGAACGAAGGAAAACTGTGAGGCCAACTAACAGAGACCTCTTATGTCTCAATGGATCCAACGTTACTAGCCCAAAGGGCTCTTCAAAAGAGACAATAACGTTCGTGTCAGAATTAATAGGTATAAACTAACAAGAAAACTTTCTGAACATAACAAACCCTAAATTTTTTTCCGGTTAAAGTGGCTGACGTTTAGAACAGGCTACCTGAAAACACAGTCTCTGCAGGCAGGGTGAATACTTTCAAGAATCGTCTTGATCATTACTGGGTAATGAGCCCTCCGTCTTTCTAATGCCAAGAACTGAGGTGCCAGCTAAATTACCGTTGCTGCGTCCACGTACGTGCAGGTTACCGGTAACCCTTGTGGGGCCTCACTCGACAGCGGCGCCAGCATCTCAGAGAAGGCAATGAAATGATCTACTGACTCAATCGTCCTGGCGGTGTGCAGGTCAGACGGTGCCCTCCCGCGCCAGTGTCACCGTGATTTTATGTTGGGCCAAACGAACCTGAGGCTGCGGCAGTGCATTTGTTGATGAGTGCTATGTAATGAGTGCTGTGTAATGAGTGCTGTGTAATGAGTGTTGTCTACTGAGTGCTGTGTAATGAGTACTGAGTAATGTATCATTACCATACAGTGTAGTGTCAGGTCCTGTAATGTGTGGCGTGCTGTACTGAGTAATCTACAGCATTGAGCGCTGTGCAATGTCAGCTGTAGAACATACAATCGAACTACTGAAAGAAGGAATCGAATTTAAGAACTCCGGAAATTCTATGATCAGGACAAAATGTTAGCGTTGCAAGGGAAGTAAATAAGAGCTAGCCAATTAGAGCTAATGCTTGTCTTGTGTCGCCATCACTTCAGCTATGAGAGAGAATTTTTTTTTCTCTTCAACAAAAGAGCAAAACTTGTTTGAAATACTGGAACTGTGAGGCAATATTGTACTTCGAAATATATCGTTATATTCAGGTGCTTCGATAACCTATGCAGAATTGAATTATATACTACTGCTCTGAAGAGAGTAAGAAGGATTTATGCTTTAAAAGACGAATTCCTCACTTCGTTAGTGTCCAATTACTTTTTGAAACATAAATTATATCATCCGTAAATTCTGTCTTCGGTTTCTCTCAAGAGCACTCTACTGCACTGTGTGCATTCACGCCCATTTAGACATAACGAAAAATTGACACAAGGCCGTGTGTTGCATCATTCTAAAACTACTTTCTGTAAAAGGACTGCCTAGTTGCGTCGTACGACAGTTCAAATTTAAAATGTCTTCTAGCTACAAATGTTTTGTCACACATTCTGCTTCCGCGCGCACAGCAGACAATCTATAGGTGGTGAGTAGCAGCGCGACGTTGTCATGAGATATTATTCTTCCGACGGCACAGAACTTGCAAGGACTGCTGCCATTTTCTTCTATCCAACTCTATTCTGTGCTCCAGTGTAGCGGGAAACATTACTCCCCTTGTCGTCGTACAGACATGCGAGAAGCCTTGCGCCGCATGCAAATGCATGCAAGGATTCCGTCAACAAACGTCAATAAATGACTGCGTGAACAGATGTCAACGGAGGGCACCCGCGGTAAAGAGTCGCCGCCAATGGAGGGTCCGCGCGGGCCTGCGAGTGTTCACAGGGTGCGAGAGGAGTGGTGTGCGTGTCATGTGCGTGTGATCTGTGTATGATGTGTGTGTGGTGTGCACGTGATGTGTGTATGATGTGTATGATGCATGAATGAAGG
The DNA here is from genome assembly GCA_014899125.1 of Orchestia grillus. Classification (NCBI taxonomy): domain Eukaryota; kingdom Metazoa; phylum Arthropoda; class Malacostraca; order Amphipoda; family Talitridae; genus Orchestia; species Orchestia grillus. The sequence continues at coordinate 7,583 of VOMN01136048.1, read as the reverse complement.
AAGAACTGATGCACCCAATTAGGTAGCAGCTGGGATTGCTTTAAGCGAAGCAGTTGCAGTTGGACTCCTGATTTGAGGATACGAACGGAATGAAATGTTTCGTGCGAATTAGAACTTACGTAATGTTTATTTAAAATTCGGCGCTTGGGAAAATCCATGCGTAAATAACGCGTGGGAAGCTCGCGCGAGGGGGAACGTTGCAGAGGACGCGTCGTAGCAGGAGGGCTGGTCCTAGCAAGGGGAAAATGTCCAAGCCAGGAAGACATGTCCCAGGAGGACAACGTGTTCCAGCAGTGGACATGTCTCAGCAGGGGGACATGTTCCATTAGGGGAACATGTCCCAGCAGAGAACATATCTTAGCAGGGAGACATGTCCCAGCAGAGGACATATCTTAGCAGGGAGACATGTCCCAGCAAAGTTCGCCTGTCCCCAGAGAGGAGAGTCTAGTCTGTAGGGCTCCCTAACACTTCGTCGCTACCTTCACCGCTCCTGGTGCGTGTTGCATTGTATGTGTTGTATGTTGTGTGGTGTGTGTGTAGGGTGACTCGTACGTGTATCATGTGTGTTGCATGCGCTGCGTGGCGTGTCCGTGCCGTGCAGCGCGCTGCCCACCCTAGGCCCAGCCCCACATTGAGGCCCCAGGTGCGGACGTGAGGCCGCCACCACAGGAGGCAGCTGGCGAGGTCCCGTTACACTGAAGGCTGTTTGTGCCGCCACCCATGGGGGGCCAAATGAATTGACATTTGTTAACACCTTAATGAACTTACAAGGTCGGGTGAATTTGGTCGGTGTGAAATTTGAGGTTAGGTAAGCCGCGAGGGAAAACTTCGTTGGTCTCGAGACTGTTGTGAAGTGAAGGAGAAGACTGGAGTGCTGTGAGCACGGAGGCGGAACGGAGTGTTACAGGGGAGACTATGGCAACGGGAGCAAGCGGGGCGGTCCATTCTGGGGGCTGCCACCTGAGCCCTCTTGGATCCTAATTTGACAAACGAAAGTCCTATGTAAAACATTTCTCGGAAACCGTGCATATATGACATCCCATGCGGCCAGACGGCGGAATTACCACATGATCCCGTCGCACCACACCGGCGATGCTGTGCTTCTGACACGGACTGAAACCGGGACATACGGGTGTGCGGGAACCGATCTAGCGCTCCATGCGGGGGACGACTGCACTAGAACGCAGCTGTTGCCTCAGAGGAGAGGTGAGAGCACAAATTGGAACACAACTGCGCTGTGGAAACACAAAACACCAACAAGACGCACACGCAGCTCAACATTGAGTTGTCTCTCACGCCACCACACTCTGTCTGTTCCACCATCGTCCCTTCAAGCTCGTGAGGCCGAACTCATTCTCAAGACAAACGAAATATTGCGGCTATGAGAGACTAACACAAAAAATACGAGTCGCTGAAAAAGTCAGTCAGTACAGTTGAACTGAACAGTATTGGCGCTCATTTCCGGAGCCCTAGTGTGTAAGGCTCGCTGTTCACTTGAGTTTTGAAGGGAGCAGTGGAAGTGCAAGACTAAACTGGACCATTGCTGATGGCTTCCAGGAATGGTAGGGGTCCTCAGAGGGCTCGTCTGGAACAGGGGCAGCGCACCCTCGATAATTCTGGCCTCCCGCCACAGCGCCAACACCCGCCCAGCTCTGCTCCCTAGAGCGTACAAGAACAACCGCACAACGCACGCCGCTACGTTTTGAAGATATGGATTTGCTGGTTCAGAAAATCGACTTCATCTGACTAGCAGAAAGTGATTTTCCGGACCAGATAAAGCGATTTTTCCGCCTTTCGAAGGCAACGTTTTCGCGCTTCAAAAGGCAATTTTTCCGAGCGTGCGGCCGAGCGGTGACTCAGCAGAATTTTGGCTCGGTTTTAGCTTAATTCATTAATGCTGCCGTGAAATTAACGAAGCTTAATTAATAAACAGGAGTAATTGGGGTGCGGCTGCCAGCCTCACCGGCCAGAACTCGGCTCGTAATCACAGCCACGACGGCAGGGGGTGATGGTGGCCTGCGTGTGTGGCCGCCTCCCGTAATTGGGCCAATTAGTCCAGCCTTAATTGGGTCATCTTACTTTCACGCGGCGCTTAGGCTCAAATTAGGGTCTATTTATCGAGAAATATTTCCGTTGAAATGGGCTCCCTTAATTCAACGATAATTGGAAAATTCTCGAATATCTATTTCGCTGATTAATTAGACAATTATTGGGGCCATCAGTAGAGTCATAAGTAGGCCGCTGTTCTGGTAATCTTATTGTGGCAGTGAATACGGCCGAAATGGGTGTCTATTTAATGAGTTACGTATAATGGGAACCATTATTCGTCAATTATTTGGCAAATTAATTAGTTAATAATTGCACTAATCAATTCTGTCACAATGGGATGAATTAGTTGTATGTATGTGTGTGTACTCGACACGCACACACACCCGCACACATACGCACACAACACACACTCATATACACAATACATAAACACATATAACACGTTATGTTTACAGAGGCCGCCAGTGAGGGTCCCCCTACTCCACTCATGTTTTATACATGCCGAGTTACATAATGCATGCGATGTTACATATTTTTTACATATGTATCGTATGATCTATTTATGCATACTCAGCTATGTTTCATACATGCCATGCTACGCGCATGTACATAAATATTATATTACGTGTTTCAGAAGCCCCATATTACAGACTTAATGTACACCGTGTCATCTTTCTTATTCATACGGTATCGCATGTTTTATACATGCCGTGTTACAAGTCAACCATACCATGTTGCAGGTTGTATAAACACATACACGGGTTGCATGCACACACATGGGATGCATGCACTAATATTTATATGCACCTCGTTACGTCATCAATGGCAGCCGTCGTGTCCCAGGCGGCCGGGCTGTGGGGGAGGCAGCGCCTGTCCACCACTCGCCACGTACGCCACGTGTCCGTGCCCAGCTACGCTGTGTCCGTGCCCAGCTACGCTGTG
>VOMN01136043.1:0-12846 GCA_014899125.1 Orchestia grillus | reverse complement strand
CAAGTAGGGCGTGTAGTTCTGCACTAAACACGGAGGTCACGGGAAGCGGAGGTCACGGGAAGAGAAGAGAATAGGCGACGAGTAATACTTATGTAACATAGAATTGGTGGCGATGTCTATTTCCATCCACAAATTTAAAGTTACATAATGAATTCAGAAAGAAAAATAAATAGCTGTAATAAAATGCACATAAAGATCAGGAGTTAATAGCAGCAATAGGAGAAACAGCAGAAAAATTGGGATTTACCCTTATGTCATTCAGGAATGTTATGGGATCAAAATTGCTTGAAGACAATATCACATGAAAACAGTGATACGATGTTCATATACTTTTATATAAGAATTTGAATTCCATTTCAAAACACTGATGAGAGATTTATATAAATTCGGAACGTTTGTGCGTAAGTAGGATCGCGGTGACGTTTCTTTTTTTTTCATCCTTAGAATTGGATTCCCGGTCAACCGTCTTGTTTCTAACGAATGAGCGCAAAGTTAGTGGCAATATGAACGATTAACGAAGCTTGGCAAAACGGTACTCAATGCACTAGTAATTCTAGCCAGGATAGAGAAAACACAGACAATCAAAATATTCCATGTAATTGGACGATGCCTAACATGTACAGTGTAGACAAACCATACAAACAAGATTGAATTCCAAAATCAGCACAGACTCTAACGATACATGTGTTCAAAATCACCACAACTCTAATGCTGCCTCAAGGATCAGACGATGCATGACAAACAACAAAAACCCTAGATTTTTCATAGAGTTCATTCAAAGAAATGAAACGGAGGGCAGAAATATCTCATATTTCTTTCTGAAGAATATGACTAGCGATCTCAGGCCGCAGAAGGTACGTCTACCTCCTCAGCAAACCGGATTCCAATCTTGTTATTTTTTTAACGAGTGCGCTGAAACAAAAAGTATTGTTCAAAAAGAAGCTCGAAGATAACCAATGAACACAACATAGGCTACGAGTTGCGCGCGCACACACACACACGTACACGCGCACACACACACGCACACACAGCTCGCTTCGGCCCACTACACACAACCGCCGAGGTACATTTCCGTGAATTTGCTCCGGAATGGCAGCTCGTAATTGAGCCATGAGCACCTGTCCCACTTTCGAACGTTCGCCCTGTGTTATATACCAGGCTTCACCTAGAATATTTCTTGTCATTTGCTGACAAATGCTTAACAATAAGAATCAGTTTCCTTTAAAAAATATCCCACAAGTGAGCATATACAGCAGTAATCAAGTAATGGTTCAGCGCGCAATTTATAAACACGTTACTGAACTTGAAAATTAAAAAATCGTTCCCCCGTAGTTTAAATCAATAAATCATCCTGCAGTTTTAAATACAAACGGAGGCTTTAAAAGGGACCAGCATGCATTAGAGCACAACTTCCCCATGTTCACTATCGCAAAAGGGTCAAAATTGACGACACGAGGAAGCAACGTCAGTTTGGGTGACGTCCAAGTCCAAGTTCTCCGCGGGCAACTGGGGGACAGTGTCAGTCCCCCAACGATGCTGAAGTTATACAACACATTTGCAGCAGCTACACGAGGGAATATTCGTGCGCTAGAAGAAGAGGTGAACTAAATATGTTGAAACGACCTCAGTAGCAACACGTCAAAGCTAGAAACAAATGTTAACCATTTATTGGCACGAACAAGAGCGTATGTTCCTTGGACAATGGAAATGACGAGTGATGCGTTTTGTTCATGGGAGGTTCTCATGCAATGGAATCACGAAAGGGCACCGAGATGTTGCACAGACAAGAACACTACTGCAGACGAGGTCTGATTTCCAGGCAGTAAAATTTAGGATAAATATCTAAATTATACAATTAGGAGAACCCAGAAGGAAACAGACTGTGCTTTAGAGGCATTATTTGATGCCTAGTTCTCAAAGTTGTCATGAAAAATGAACTAAATGAAAATTGCTTATTAAATTGCTCGGATACACAATATCGAAAGCAGGGAAAAACGAGAAAAAAAGTCATTCATCGTTACGATGAACGCGATGAAAGCGACAATTTTGTGATTTCCAACACAATTTAAAATTTAAATTAATAAAGGCACAGTAGAACAAAGCATGTGCACTGCAGTACATAGTGGTGCATCCTTTGCCAATTTCTTTATGCGAGCATATTTTTACGGATGCGTGCGTTTGACTCAATAGCTTATATATGTTGTAAACAAGTTTCTATTTGTCAAGGCTTTATGGAATACACAAATCATTGAACAACCAAAAATCACACGACTTATAAGACATGAAACGATAACAAGAAGACCAGATGTAAGGTGGCTATGCAACAGCTATCGCACGGACTCTTCTTCATACAATACAAAAGGACGACAAACCACAAAAAAAAGTCCTCGAGACACCAACACTTAAACGGTGCACAAACACTAACAATTTTTGGCCACTGGGTAGAACACGTCTGTAGAGGCTAAAAAGAATTCCATCGTGTGAGGCCGACCATAGCAACTAACGGCTGTAATCTCAAGCTTGAGCTGTCAGCTAACGAATAAATGATGAATAAGAACAGTACCAAAGACACGTGAAAGGCTGGATGGACACTCACCCACGCGAAAGACAATAGATTATTAAGACTATAATGCCATACAACATAATCAACTCTACAACCCTATAAGGACCACTTTGTTTTCGTTTAAAGAACGCATTATTACGTAAACAGACAAGCATATTTGATGTACTTGAGCGCTAATTCCCCCCAATTTGAACAAAATGAAAGAAAATCAGAAAAAACTGTACTAGGTCTGTATTTCTAATAGTGTTCAGGACTGGCAATGGTGCTCATACGATTAAATTGGTCCTTAATTTTTGAGTTACTCAAAGAAAATCGGTTGTGGGTCTCCAAAGAGGGCTGTATACGTAGACACAATCGCATCATTCGGTTCCAGGCGTAGTACCATTAGCGACGAGAGTCATTTCAGTGCTACTAAGTAGCTCCTACCATGCATAATCTGAACTGTGCATGCTAGAAACGTGTACTAAATATTATCTTGAAGTTCGTTTTTCGTCGTCAAGGCGAAAATAACAAAACTGACAATTTAGAGCTACATGTACAAACTGTTAAATAGCACAATAGTAGCAGCAGTAGAGGAAATATAATTCGCTACTGCAGTGAAACTAAAGTAGTATCACTCCGCCGGTTGAGGGAACGAAGAGTTAAATAGCACTGCAGTGACTCAGGTCGACCACAAGGCTAAAAAGTACATGAAAGCTCACCTGCTGGGAGGTGTCTGTCATAACACAACCCATAGGCAAACAGAGCTCTGAAAACGGACTTGCAATCCTACTACAAATTATTATTATTATCATTATTAAGGTATTAGGAGTTTGACAACCGTTGCCACAGTTTAAGTGGTTGTAACGGTAAACTCCTTCATCTTTCTACCACAAAATGAAGACTATAAATCATCTGCGAAAACAATTTAGTGTTACTCACGCAATGAATATTTATCATTCGAAATACGGCGTACTCACACGCACCAATTTCATTCAATTTTGTGCAGAAGCAACTAGCCTAGCGCAAACTTCTGCAGTCTGCATCAGCACTGTAAAAGTTGATATACGTCAGAATATTCTATGACGTATTACAACTGAAGTCTTATCGGGAGAAAAAATAAATGTTAACCCTTTACCGCCGAAATCACTTTGGGGATAAGGCTGCACGTAGCTGTTAGCTAGCTGCAGCCTCATCTATGTATGCAGAAATACTGCGTTTAGCTTTTTACGAAAACTAGCAGTGTCGTCATGAAAGTGGATTCTGAGAATCAGGTAGGTGGTGAAGGGTTAACCTTCCGATTGACGTGCAGCGCCGTGTCTTCATACGGACAATATGAAAACTTCAACAACCAAAAGCAATCAAAATAGAGCAATGGATCTCGTCGAGACACTGAGAAGTGATCAAGATGAACCAGTCTTTTGGAAGGAGTGCAACAACGCAGAGGAGGGAGAAACCTCTTGAAAGAAGCTAGCATGCGGTACATCGGTACTAGAACTTGAGCCAAATTCACTCATTGAAGGCCCCAATATGATGACATTATTTCATGATCTGATAGCCTAATGCTGTTATTTTTAGGTTATAATAGATCAGCTGGTAAATGATGAACGCAGTGAATAAAAATTAATTTAACTTAAACATAATATTTCGACTATTAAAATGCTTAACATTGTCCCTTGAGTAAATTTCTCTCACGATATTAAAACGTCTAATAGTCAGATAATGAAATAATACGTTCTTGCGAAATTATCCATTAATATTCGAAACAAGCTTTGAAACATTGAAACGTAAATACAAGGACATCTACCAAGACCACAAAATAACACACCGACTTGTGTCACTCGAAAGAGAATCGCGCTTGCCGAAGCTTTCCTTCATTGCTACCTCCTCTGAGACTCGCACATCGCGCCCCAGATGCCCTCGACGATCCAATGTACTCGAAACATCGTTCAGACTCGAAGCTTTAACTACAACTTCAAGCCTTAACGACTTGCGTATGAACAACTCACTATTACGAGTATGGGCATCAATTCAAACATGTTTTCCCTCACCATTCCAGACACAGGAACTACATAAGTTGGACAGCGAATAATCAACGGTACGTCCTGGTGCCGAGGCTGCGCAATTCCGTAGAATTTCTGGGTGTTACTTAAAGTGTCTCTGTTCATTTATTAGGTGTACAAACATAATGTTAAAAGAAGACAGCTGAAAACAAATAAGACACCTGCAAGACACACAAGCATTTCAAACGTCTGTTTCTCAATGTTAATTACAACGTGAATATTCGACACATCAACCACTTATGCAACTCGCTCGCATGCCTGGAATAAACGTCGACAGACCGAAAGTTTCATCAACAAAGGCTGAGGCAAGATTGTTCTTCACTACGGCCCCCATTCAAAACCTCCCGGTTGGGGAGGTCGGTCATCAGGGTCGCCGTTCCCATTAACAATGGCAGCACCGTTGTCAGCAGAGCCCGGGTCTGCTATCTGGGGCTCCAGCAGGGCACGTCTGCAAGGTTGTGGGGTGGTCAATTGCATGGTTGAAAACACCCGAGATTATTAGTTAATTTAAAGCTTCCTATCCACATGACATGTGATCCAACGAGAGCCAAGAGGAACCACTTCGTATGGACCTTTAAAAACGAGGAATTTTGCACAGATGTGTTTCCATAAAGGGTTTCCTGCACATAGAAACAGTAAGTTCTAGAAGGAAGAGGAAGAAAAGATAAAGAAAAGTAAAGAAAGCAGCCACGAAAATTTAAAAACAAAGTAAGTAAGAGAGATAGAAGTTCCGAAGACAGAGGTAACGGTGAAGTAACTCAACACTGTCCTACTGAAAACGCTAGTCCCTATAGCATAGAATAGACAAACCAAACCTTATTGCCTATGGCCTATCATTATGCACCCTGAGGGTTTATAACACATGAGCAATTCATAAATTGCGTCAACATGAAAAGTGGTAAGAAAGATATAGATGGTACTGATAAAGAAGGTCAAAAAAAGGGGAAGATTGTATTAATATAAAAGGCCATACAAAGAGTGTAAGTTGTTTTGACGGAAGAGCCATTTTGGCATAAATTCTTTTGATGAAGAAGATTGTTTGTATCAACTACAATTCGAGTCAAAAACAATTTAAGAATGTAGAAAGGAATGGGCTATATAAAAACCAAAGTACGTATATCAAAGAAATGCAATTCTCGTTGACAGCATAATGCAGATGAGCCTTGCTTGCATTGAAAACGGTAACGGTAGCGCAAGCAAAATAGCAAGACACGATAATGTGTAATGGTGTCTGCTCCGTCTAAGGCCAAAGCCAGGAGCAACTCCGTCTGTCACCGGAACACAAACCCATCTCTGGGTCAGTATTAGCACCACTATGAGGTGGACGTCCCACATGTTTCGTGTTGGCTTGACTTATTGATGCCTCGACACTCATTTTTTATTTTTAATAAAATTAAATGAGAAGCGCAATCTTAAATAGGAAAATTTACGATGCAAATTCAAAGAGTGTCAGAAGAGCAAGCTTTATAATAATTCTTGGTGCCAGCGCACTTTAGAGGTGAGTAAATATATTGAGGGAAGTAAACTAAGCCCACTGATTTATAAGCTACCCAGACGAAAAACTTTATTATTTATCGAGCATGTGTCATGGTCTGTCATGTTCTGGGTCTGTTTCAACGACACAAAAGTGGGTGCTTCAGTTGAAGTATCCGTCGAACTGAATCAGCAGAGCTACAATACATTGAGCTGCTAGATAACCAAGTTTTACCCTTAGCACAATATATGAATGAAGAAAGGCATGTCGCTTCGCCTATCTTTCAGGATGACAACTGCCGAGTGCGTCGGGCCAGAACTGTCAATCGCATGAGTCATTAATTGACATGACAGTCATTCAGGATACGTTAGGAATTTAGATTGGCCAACTAGGTCTCCAGACAAGAACCCAATAGAAAATTTACGGAACCACCTAGAAAGAAAAGTTCCACGTCGAGAAAATTTCCTTTTCTGAATAGAGTTACAAAAAGCTTTTCTATTTATCATATGCCGAGTTTTATAAAACACATGTGCGTTTTTATGCGGTTTCCCTCGTCTGATCGACCATTGCACATATTAGGGTTACTGGTAAATTTGTTAACAGTACAATGATTTTGACCAATCAATTTGGCAATTTCCAAGGTAGATGGCTTTGTTAAGAGCTCTTGGGCGATTTCTTGATTTCTAAATTACTCTTAAAGCTCCTTCTCAGCCATCTCTGCTGGTGAAGTGACGGTGGTTACTGCAATAATGCACCAAAATGACCGCTGTTTGTTTACAACTGCGCATACTAAAATTTCAACACTGCACATGGAACAGTGTTTTCATACACAATACCTATGAAGTTTTAGAGGTTTTTGTGCACAACTTTTTGAGCTATTGCCAAAAAATTATTTACACACATATAATTTAGGAACGTATTGTAAGACGTTTCCATAATTGGTGAATAATGAACACTCCACACGCAGAGCACAATGAAAAAACCCTTATGACAAATAGGCTGAATACAAAGGCTTAATAATGACTCATGAGCAGACGAAATACAGAAGCAAGACTCACAGAAACTCGGGGGTTTTGAGTATCCTGACCCCCCCCGAGCGCTGGGGGAACACGTCCTCCAAGAAGAAGTAGAGGTGACCCACTGCGATACCGAGCAGGTCCACCACCACAGAGTTCCCCAGCAGGTACGAGAAGCCGAGCAGCACCCATGGCAGATATGGCGCCTGCAGTGAGGGGAGATATGTTTTACTCTCTTACATGTCTTTAACGACTTGTGAGATACGATATCACAAGTTGAGAATAAATTAAAGATGATTGACTGATATTACTAGGCTAGGAAGGTAATTAGATTATAATTNCATTTTCCCCTTAATCTAAACTAGCTTATTCGAGTAATGAACACAAATTTTAGGGAAACTTAAAAATTTGTATTCATATATGTCAGTACTTTTGTTACGTTAGGTTAGGTTAGATGATCGCGTGCACCAATACGGCGCACATCGCGGCCAACATGTTCAATATAAGCCGAGACCTGCAATAAATTGATAGAAAAAATGAAGTACAGGATGAGTAAGAGGAAACACTAACAAGGATCAGTAAGTTGAATGCTGGTAACCACAGTTGACATGACCAAGCAAAGAGAAAGCTATAGGAGAATAAAATGAATTATTGACATAATTAGAAAAAACTTCCAGATGCATTATGACCAAAATTGTGTATTAGTAACAAAACATGTGGATATCCATATAACATATAATTACATTGAATGTGAATCCAAAGAAGTTCATTCGAATGAAGGGGTTTCTTCTGGCCCAGACGTAGACGATCATAATTGTGAAGGCCTGGCCCAGGAACAGCAGGGAGAAGAACATGGTGAACAGCAACATGCAGGCTCCTCCGAACAGCTGTCAACACGCAAGAATTGAATTTAGAGTGTACAGAATACAGAATGAAATTTAGAGTGTACAGAATATACATAATGCAAAAGTAATAACTTACTTGGGGTCTGAACATGCATATTGACACCTATCACAGCAAAAGTATGATAAATTGCTCGAAGTAGATTATTGAATAGCACAGTAGCAAACAATATATATCAGCCTCATAACTAATAAAAATAGGTACATTCCAATGTGCAAACCAACAAATAAATTTATCAGCCTATAAAAAAATGAACAAATTCATTTGAAAGTTGAAACAACAACTCTTCTTGCACTTGCAGCAAAGTTTAGCTAATGCACATGTCACCATCTAGGGTTGCATTCTATGAACAAATCACAATCACATAATAATCAATTATACATTAACATACACTCAAAAATATAATCAGAAAATGTATCATTCTACCATTAAATAAGTGCTCACACCTTTATCATCCCAAGTACACAATTCAACATCTAAAAGTTGCCACAAACTTACCATCATGAGCACAAAGTCAGCAGTTCGACCCCTAAAAGAGCCTTCTTCGAGCATCCGACAATAACGGTACGTGAAGATCATATTTAGGACAAAATTGAAGCCTATAGGCCCCAGAAATAAGAAGGTGGTCACAAGCCGCCACACCTGCAGAAAAAAATCATGTTAGCTATTGTCTCATTGTAGGATAGAAGACCTGAGTGGCATTTCAGGTTCCAGATGTGGCTCCTTTTCATTTTTATTACATCTTCGCATTTATAGTGTTATTGGCACAACCTAGAAACAAAGTGAACAGTGCAACCAACAAATTCAACCTGACTATATTTTAGTACAGCATTATTTTTATACAATTCAGGACAATTAGTTTGAATTTTATGAATTTAGTTATAATTGATTGGGTAATACATTTTAAAATCTTTTATTTCCTCTTCTGCTGAACCATTCATTAAACTCAGTCTATATCATTTACACATATGTTCATCATCTGTTAATTATGGAACTAAAGGGGAAAGTATTTGAAACTCTTAAATAGTAATCATCACAAAATATTTTGTAGACATCATACTTCAGATTAATAAATAAAATTTAAATATGCTAGTTAAGATGAGATGAAAAACCATCTATTGAATCTTTCAACTCATATAAACATAAACCCCTCAATAAAAAGGTTGTCTCACACTGTAAATGCTTATTGAAATAAAACTAATATAATAAAAATTAGACAATTTTTTCATAGAAAATATGCTCTCAGACAATCACAATTTGTGGGATTAATTTTGTATGAAAAAATTATTCAACAGCCCACAAGACACTATTTTACAGCCACACCATACAACCTGAAAAAAAAAACACTTATATAGAAATAAAGGTAGCTCTACACTTACCCTCCCAAGATCTTTTCAGAAGCGACAGCTTCAAAATCATTGCGATATTGTTCAAATAAAAATATATAGAACCCATACTCATAAAATTTCATATACAATGGTAAATTTTCCAAGAACAAGTAGAGTCAACTACTTAAATTAGTAGCCATTAGGGAAGTTATTACACAAAACATCAACTAATAAACGTTGATTGTATATCATGACATGTTAAAATAGCCAGCCTATCACAAGTGACAACTGCAATATGCAGTACTAGTAGTAATAGTAGTGCTTTATTAACTCAGAATATTTCACACTGAAAGAGAATATCATTTCTTATGGACTTGGAAGTACAGGGAACCTCTGCATTAGGTGGGTTCCAACACAACACCCATTGTGCATAAAAATAGCAAGTTAAGAAGGAAGAAAAGATGAAAAATCATCAGCAAAGGATGTCTCAGAATGGAAAAAAAGAAAGGGGGCACAAAAGATAGAAGGCCTGAATGCCTATCCATGGCTCAGGTATCCTAGCAGTGACCCCCTGAGGACACCAATCCCTATAGCACAAGATAGACAAACCTAACCCTATGACATATGGCCTATTTTATGCCTCCTGAGGGGACACTTCAATAAATAATTTTAATCAATGTGTAATGTTTGTAGACATAACTTTCTCAATTTCATTTTGCAATCACCTACACTGAAATGTTATCTTCAATACAGGAGAGTAGTAGTTTCAAGAGAATTGTACATTAGAATTGGAATAAAGTATTTTTATTGCTCTAACAAGATATGGTCAACCTTAACTGAAATGCCTGCCTGAACACTAATGTTTCGGGTGCAATTTACACCTAATTAATTCTTTGTTGATAAAAAGATTTCATCACAGGAGCCCAGGAATTCCCAGAAATATCTCTCAACAGTAAATTGCAGGCCTGGGAGTTTCTAATTAGACCCCAACCTCTGTTCATTCCACCCATAAGCACAAAAATGTAAGCCCCTTAGCTTAGGCTTAATTGCTGAAATTACACTCAGCCTCATACTACTTTTGTATTTGCAGAAACTTTACCAACACCACTAAGAGTAAAATTTATGAACAAGCTGGATACAGAAAACAATATGTTCTTTTAGTCAGAGCAAAATCAAAAAGCCTGATTTTAGGTTGGATGGTTTCTTTATAAAAATAATGAATCTTTGTTAATTAAAATTTAATAATTAAAGACCTTACCTGGTAGTGTTTGGTGATGAGTGTGGGGTTGAAATACAAGTTGAAAGGAGTTACTATGTCCATTTGCTGAAAAATAATTGCATAAAATCATCAAGACAAATCAACAGCCATCATTGAGATTCATTTCAACAAACAACTATAAACAATAAAATAAATAGCAAATCCTATAAATTTTAAATTTTCCACATAACTTATTTAATATTTCTTAATTGGATAATAGCAAATAATAATCTTTCAAGCATGGTAGAGCTCATGTGACAAAATTATAAAATATTAGATTGCATAAAATAAGCAGTTAGAAAAACAAAATGAAATAGGATATCATATCCCTTATTAGACTTGCAAAAATAAGCACCATACTGCAAGATCACAAAGACAAAATAAAAGTATAAAAAAAAAATTAGATCAAGGAACAGAAAGTGTTCAAAAACAAACATATTTCATTAAAATTGAGAAAACAACATCGATTAATTTCTTTGATGGACAAAGGAAACTTGAAGATTGTTCTTACTTGAATGCTGCTATGAGAAAATAAGTTGAATTTTATCTAAATACTCTAGATAGTTGAATGATCAGTTTTACACTGATACCAACTACATGAAACATTTAGATTCTTGAAGCCAATAAAGCAACACTGATTGTCATATCATCAAAAGAGATTTGAATTAATACATTGTACTCTTGCACTCACCAGTCTTACATAAATTTTACAATGTAAAATGCATCCTGAGATGAGAGGTCCTTGCCCCATATGTTCTAACATATGTTCTAAGAGTTACAAAATCAAAAGTACACTGCCCTGAGGTTGATAATGATATTTAAGTCTAATCACTAATTTGTTCATAGAGATTTTCAAAAAAAATGAGCTCATAAATCTCTAGAAGTTTCTATGAACAGTTAATTACTAGGCTAAAAATTTCCAATGTGCTACCAACTTCCCTTTCCCTCACCCATTAGGCAAAGTAATGTGAGCCCCTTGGCTTGTGCTCTATCACTAAAATTACACCCTGGCCAACAGACACACAACTACCTATGCTTGAAATAAATAAGATCTATTAACTGTTAGGCAATGATGTTTCTAACTCAGTTCCATGGCACAGATGATACCATGGTTTCTTCCTAGTCAAAAGGTACAAACATATATATATTTTACATAATATTTATACTGCATTGGTTTGATACTTAGGAATAGAGTTATTCCCTTAAGAAAGGAGGATTAAGTGTGGCAGCCAACTGTGGGCCATTTCTTAGACCAGTGAAATTTCTGTAAGCTGAAACTAAAAAAACTAATCAACATCAAACAGTACACAAGTTTCTAAAGCTATTTTAGAGAACTCACCACAAGGAGAGTAGTGATGACACAAGCAGTGGTGTAAACCCGTGTGACAGGAGGCATCTCCAGGAATTCTCTTTGCCAAGACCACTGGGCCATAGCTGTTACTTGTGCTTCACCTTACTCTCAATCTCAACTAAACAGCAATCTAAAATTTAAGTCTGATTACTTCTTTGCTCATAAACAGATTTCCAAAAAATGAGCACATAAATCCACAGAAATTACGAACAATAGTTGATTGCAAGCTCACAGGTTTCCAATGAGCAGCCAACCTCTCTTCCTTTCACTCACTAGAAACACAATAGTGTGAGCTCTTTGTCTAGGGCCCAATTGATAAAATTGTACCTTGCTGAATAGAAATGCTAAGATTACAAATTTGAAAGAACCTTTCAGTGTTTCCACAAATTTGAGCTATGTTTTAACTTCTCATTCTTTATTTTCTACCAAAAATACTCTGAAAAAAGTAAAAGTCATGTTATGAATTAGATCACAAAGTTTAACACTGTTCATTTAGCTTTTAACTATATGATTAAAGTCTACATTTACAACATACATATAAGGTCAAAACTTCCAAATTATAGTTAATGTCTACATTACTGCCCACTACAAATTTACTTTTTTGAATCCCTTTTTTAGTATCAATACTAGTACTACTTTGTATAAGTTAGAATATGAAACCCATCACAAAATACCATATATTGAGATATTGATAATTTGTAGCTACTGTATAATATTTACACATAATGCAAAGGTGGATCCAGCTAACAGTATTGAAAGGGATTGAGCTGTTTTCACAAGAGTGCAGAGACAGGGGTTGGTAGGAAGAAAGGGTAGTGGTGGCTACTGACGAAACAATAAAAAATAGACAGCTTAAACTAAATAAATGAAAGCATCACAACTTGCAAATTCCCAGAAGATGTAAATGTAAC
>VOMN01136039.1:0-27424 GCA_014899125.1 Orchestia grillus | reverse complement strand
ATGTATTTTACCGTTTCAAATGACATTCACTGATGATGTACTTTTACGAAACCAGACTGGTATGAATGTCAATATACGTTTTTTATAGCAACGATCGTTACATTCCATACCAATAAACCAATTTCTGCCAATCATAGATTTCATTTTCTCGGTTTCGATTCTCGTAGACCAGTGTTTTTCAACCGGACTTCGCTGAACTCTAAAATCTGAACCTGTAAAATTTCCCTGAGATTCCACAAGAACAAGTGAAATAAGTCATTGCACTTATGAATGATTATCTAATTTTAAATACGTCATAGTACTGAACACGCACAATATATTCTTGGAAGTTTTAAGATTGTAATATAATCAACATATTTAACCTATTTCGTTACTAAACGCAAGGGTTACGCTAAACTCAGCAGGGCTCCTTACCTTTTTCGCCTCGCCCCCTAACACTTTGCCTCCGAAGTGGGTCATATATGGTACGCGCGATCATCAAACCTAACCTAATGTAACCGAAACACTATCATGTATGAATACAAATTTGTAAGTTTTCATGAAATTTGTGTTCATAACTCGAATATGCTTGCATAGATTAGAAGGAAAATGAATAGGATAACTGAATTTTTGAAACCAAAATCCTTCATTATTAAATTCACAACAGAGATATTTGTCGACATGAAATTTTACGTGCATGGATAATCGGAGTTAAAGTGTTAAAAAAATGTCATTCGAACCTCGTACTCCCTGATTTTTATATTTCGCTCAAGGATAAATTAACCGAATTCCGAATAATATTTTATCAAAAAAAAGATGGTTACTTTATTCCACGCAAGGGACCTGGATTTTTCTCACTCCCCCTGAAATGTGATCCCGCATCCCCAGGGAGTGCGAGCGCCCCACGTCGAGATCCCTTGAGCTAGAATAAAAAGAGTTGGAAACGCTAGAGCGGTCAATGGGAAACACACTACGACGCCCTGTGGAGTTAGGCGCGTTTCGTCGTGATTATTTCAACTCGAGTCAGGAACACCCAAAACCGTGAGAACTCGACATCAGTTGTATGTACAGTTTCCCTCGTGCGATTCTCTCGAACGGCGCTGCTCAACCGTTTTAGTCTTGCGTAAACCTTTCTTTTAATATCAAAGCAAGTTAGATATGATGATGTCCGTATTAAAAACCCAAGAATATAAAGCGCTTGTTTTATACGTATAAGAAATTAAGTAAAGATTCAGAAGTGCATCAGCTTATCTCAGCTGTTCATGAGGAACCTGAGGACTCTGCGGAACTCTGGTTGAGAAATGCTGCTTTAAAAACTGTTGTATCCGCAATCTTCGGTAGACGAAACCAGTGCTCCTTGCTCTACTGTTCGTGTATAAAATTGTAGGAAATTAAACTTAGACGAATGAGTATGTTTCATCCCTAAAATTACCAACACTGTTTTTGAGACAAAACTCTTAACAACATGCTCAGAGTTCAGTACAGCTGTTAACAAGATTAACACGTTGACTCAGATTATCCACACAGGTAAAATTTCATGCCGACAAATATCACTCCTGTGAATTTAAAAATTAAGGATTTTGGTTTCACAGATTTGGTTACTCGATTAATTTTCTTTCTAATCAAAACTAGCTTATTCGATTGATGAACACAAATTTGAAGAAAACTCGAAAATTTGTATTATACATGATAGTTCTTCGGTTACATTAGGTTAAGTTAGATGATCGAGTGTACCATATACGACCCACTTCGGAGTCAACGTGTTAATTCAGACTTGTGCACGTGAACTATGAAATATTTTAGACTTGATTTTCAAAGACTTGTTTGACAAAAGCTTTCGAATATCCACCTTTGTGAGTTACATCTACCATTGCAGCTTTAATTCTTGTTCCTTCATGTTGCTAAATTCTAGACGATGAGTTTTTTCCCCTTTCATATCAGTACCTCGGGGCTGATCAAACAGCAGTCCAATGTTTTACCGGAAGCACGGTCGGACGAAGACGCCGCCCTACCTCCACCAGGAGCTGTGGCCGAGAAAAAACGGCTCGCTAAAATTGGAGAGCAGGAGCAGCTCATTTTGGTGGTGATCGCGTAGCAGTACGTGGATTTTAATTTTCAACGTGCTATTCAATGAAGAATACTTAACGAAATGTGAACTACGATTTATTTTTTTAATAAGAATGACAAAATATTGCAGTTGATGCAACGGTTTCATGATTTCTGTAAAGGTAATCAGGACTGAATTGATCTTTTGCTGAATTTTTGGCGTTATTATACTCTAGGATCACCGTATTCTTGATTTGAAAATATTAACGGCATTATCAGTAAAATACTTGAACCCATGATTGATTTCTATAACATGACGAAAAATGAGAATTTTTCGTATATATGGCCACCGTGCACGTATCAATGTAATAGCATTTCAAGACGAGAAAAACTACTAAAACAACAGAAATGAAGTCTAGATTGCTTCGTCTAATGAGAGCAAAACTTTTCGAGCGAGTTTGATCTCCCATGACGTAGGATTTGTACCCAGATTATCTCCTTAGTTCTCGGGACGGAGAACTCCAGGCACGAGACGGAATATTTTTGAATCCTAAGTACCCAAGCAACGCACCTTTCATCTAATCCAACGAGTTTGGATGAAGCACGGAAGTTTGTAATTATCAAGTTTTGAGCTAAGCTTATCGATTAATGGAAATTATTTGTAAATAGGATTATTCGCATGAATATTAAGCACGTGTTGTTCTCGAAGGTTAATTGAAGGCCTCGGTCCAGCGTTGTGAAAACTTCTGTCATGAAAGAGAAGCAATTTTGACAGTGAAATTAGGTTTATGAACGCAAGAATTTGATGTAAGAAACTCGCACTGTGATGTGATGCTGGGTGAGGAAGCAAAATTTTCAGAAAACAATTCGGTTGAGGCAAAGTTACATTTTTTGATGGTTTGGCTGTATTACCCACTTTCTAAATAATGAAAATAAAATTCGTTCTCTTACAAGGTACTTCAACAAAATCGAAACTCTAATACCTTTAGCTTGCGTGTTAGTAACTTGGTTAATAATTGTATCCGATTTAAAATGTTCTTCGCTTAGTTTTATGCAGAAATTTTTTTTCTGTTTAAACCAGTAGAAAATGATTTGGTAAGATTTATACTTCCATTTAGATGCACACTTCCCGAAGAAATATTGATCTTAACACTTTGCCTCCGAAGTGGTCATATGGGTCATATATGGTACACACGATCATCTAACCTAACCTACTGTAACCAAAGCACTATCATGTATAAATACAACTTTCAAGTTTTCTTCAAATTTTTGTTCATCAATCGAATAAGCTATTTCTGGTTAGAAAAAAATTAATAAAGTTACCAAATTTGTGAAACCAAAATCCTTTATTTTTAAATTCACAGTAGAGATATTTGTCGGCATGTAATTTTACCTGTGTGGAGAATCGGAGTCAACGTTTTAAATGTTAAATTTAACAGAATTTTTTCAAACCTCACAGGCAGTTAACAGTTTAACGTGTTCGGTTTATTTGGAGTTGGCAGAGGTGCATAATTCTTAGTGCTTTGTTTCTGTGGAAAATCTGTGAAGAGTTGACATTTTTGGCTCACAGAGATTGAAGGCAACTTCCAATGACATGCTAATTATCAAAAATCAGTAACTATCATAATTTTTTTGATGGATATACAGTTAACAACGGTAATTAATCCTGGTATTCTAATTACCCGAATTAAATGACAGAAAATTTTTGACGGACGAACAAGTAGTAACGAATAATAATCTCGATATTCTCATTACCAAAAGTTAGTAAACAGCTACATATTTTGACAGACCGGTAGGTAGCACTGGCAAATAATTCTAATAATTCTCATTACCAAAAGTTTGTGAATTGAATAAGATGTCGACATACTGCAGATAGAACAGACAAATTATCCTGATATTCTAATATCCTGAAGTCAATAAATCTCTTAAAAGTCTTGAAAAATCAGTAGATGATAGACTGCTGTGGCCAATGATTCTAATATAATCTACACCAAGAGTCAAAATTCCTCTATAGATTTTATCAGATTATCAGGCAGCACCGGCAAATAATGCTGATACTTTCATCACCAAAAAACAGCAAATAGGTGACATAGTCAGACAAGGTGCAGCTCTACGGCTGAGGGTGACGTCACCAGAGCCACTGGCTTGCGGTTGCGTGACCAAATAGAAGGAACTCCACTGATTAGTGNTCTGTCATCGATGAGTCCATTAGCGAACTTTGTTCAATCCTGTTATCATCGAACGCGCGATTCTAACCTTTTTGTTGTAACGTGTTTAGTATACTTCTGTGCGATAGTTCTAATATTTCTGCTCAATTCTGAATTATTTGTGTGCAATAATTTTTTTTTTGCACCGTTCTTATTCTATTTTTGTGAGATAACTTCGACGTTTTCATCGTTCTTAATCTATTTTTGTACGAGGATATTAACCCTTTTGGACCGTTTTTAATGTATTGGAGCCAGATATTCAAACTTTTTTACGTTTTAAATCTATTTTTGTAACTGCAATATGAAGTTATTTATTATTTCATTTTCATTCGGTAGTTGAGGAAAATTCTAAGGGCGACGCTGACCGTAAAAAGTCTACAATTTTTATGCCATTCCAAAATAAAAAAAACGATTCAACAAGAATGAAGAGACCGATGTCACAATTCTCAAATTGCATTCCCTACGGTGCTTTAAATGGCAAGATTATAACAGGTAGTTTAGTGAAAAGTCCACCGTCAATAACGCTATAAATAATTGATGATAACCTTTAAAAAAAATTCGTTAAAATTTCCTGTCTGACTACAGTTTCAAATGTAAATAGTTTATTCGCATATTCTATTACTTTTGACTGTTACTGATAACAACGGATTCAAAATTTTAGTGCCTTTCTCACTCGTATGCTGAAGCTGCCGCATGCTGAAGCCGTAATTAGTTTCACCCTGACACGCAGGACTGAAATTCTTTCGATTAAATTCCAATAATGAGTCCTTTCATTCTAAAATTCATGTTAATTCCGAATTGAACTGTTGACTAAATACACGACTAGGCCGGTCGAATTATCTGATTTCAATTTGTCCAATCTCTTTTCTTTTTCCATGTTTCTCTCATTCTTTCATCCTACTTTTCTTTTGTTCCTTGACAAATGTTGGTTCAGTGGAACCCCAGGGCTAGCGGATACAGGCATATCCGAGCTTCAACAAACAGTTAACGACGTCTTCGCCTATTATCACTGAAGTGAGATAGCACTCTTAACTTTTTACTGCTAAATACATGGACTTTGAAATCCACTTTCGTGAGGATGCTGCTGGATTTTCATAGAAAGCCGAATGCACCCTTACTGCATAAGCACTACAGACTGCAGTTAGTTCTTAGTTAAAAGTTAAATGCAGCCTTATTGTCGAAATAATTTTGCCAGTAAAGGTTTAAATGAAGCAAATGATAATGAACGAACCGTATAACCTTGTTTGCATTCATCACCGGAGAATCAATAGTGAATATTTTTCGATGTCCTGTTTGAACAACCGAAATAATTGTCAATGAAGCTGTGGAGCTCGAGTCTTAGTTTCTTTCTTGTCAGAAAATTAGATTTTACAGCCAACTATTTTGAAAACCTAACTAAATGATGAGCGAAAAATCATACTACGCATCATTGAGCAGCTAGTTTCTAGTTCATTCATATACGAGTACGAGGCAGCGAGAATGGACAACTGTAAACCACCTGAAATCTAGAAGAGAATAGTCGTATCGTTACGACACCCGCCGGTCGTAAGAATGATGAAATTATGAATGCTGCTCATTGNGACAATCTAGTTCTTTTATGATGCGAACGTTTTTTGTGCGACTCAAAAACACAACACGCAGAGGATGGCTTGCTTCGAGTCCAAGGGATACCCTCGTGTCGTACAGACCAAATTTCCTCTACTCGTGATGTTTCTCTAACGGTCTCCGTGGAGGGTCATGTGATGCCTCCTGTTTTTCAAAGACGGTTCCAGGTTACTGTCGTACGATTTAGATAGCTGCGTCGAGATCCAAACGTTGTAGCTCAGCCCTGGATAAGAAGGGTTGGCGATGGTAGGTTTTACGTACAGTGCTTGGACGTAAGTATTCGTACAAGTCTATTTTCGATGTCTTTTGGAAATTTTGAGCTCGGCTTTGAGGGAGAAAGTACAGGTAGTTCAGAAGACATATATTAATTAAAATATTTAAACAGAACAGAGACCGGAGTTTCTGAAGATACTTCCAAAATGTACGAAGGTACGGGCTGCACTGCGACGGGCAGCATTTGTTGCTGTGTACTTAATTTGATTAAAGCTTTTAAAATTAATTTTCCCCTTAACTTTCAGAGTAAAGCGTACCATGAAGTAGTATTGTTTAGGAATCGTGTTAGATATTTTAGGTGCTTGTCTAGGTATCGTGTAATTATTCTTTCTTTTTTTGATCTTTCAAGCATGTTGATTAGGATAAGACATTTAAGCTGTGACAATTGGCAAAATTGAAGGTTAGGCTTGGGAGTTCTCAATGTCGCTGTGATTCAAGGACTTGAAACTATTGCACCTTTGCTTCAGTCTCGCTTAGAGATATCGTTTATTGTGATATTCATGAATGAATACTAGTAGCACAGCTGCTTCAGCATTTCAATTTGTAAATGATGAAGAGCCTGCGACCGAGTTCATGGGCTCTAATTCTTTCTTGTCATTCTTTTCAATTTAATGTACTTTTTTAACCCCTAAACGTACTATCCCGAGATATCTCGTGGACGTGGATGTTGCATTCACACGGTCACTGTCGGTAACACCAACCGTGTGAATGCAACACCGGCCTTCTCGAGGTAATACGTAAAGCATGAAAACACAATTGTGTGTCGCCTTTAGTTCTTTTAGTACTGGAATCTACTAGCACAGTATTAGTAGAATTGAGTGTCGTTCGGATTTAATAAATTCATTTCTAATGAAATAACATAAATAGATTGTTCGATGATGAAATTAACGAATAAATCTAGTGACGGTAACGTCCAATCAAAAATGTTCCAACCTGAACAGTTGTTCAAATAATGCTATAAAGTCTTGAATGACTTGTAGTGTGCAGTGGATTCTGAAAAAAAAAAGATTTGTCCATTTCCAACAGATGACGTCATACTTCATACTTTTCTTGGTTGAACAGTATTATGTTTAAAGTACCTATTGTTCACATTAATTAACAGAAACTAATTTTGCAGCAAAAAACATAACCCATCTTTGAGTGACAAAAACCTCGGAGGTTCAAATATCGTACGCTATATTTTGCCAGGATTCAGATTAGGCTCAGCCGCAGGGCATCAAAATTGTTCGACAATTATTTTTCTATCGATTCTGTATCATTTTAGGGCCACCGACTGGACGGAACATCGAGAGAACGGCTCGTCCACCAACACGAAGATATTGAGCGTGAATTTGTGGCTGCATCTCGCAGCTCTCAAAAGAAACATCAAGGATCAGTTCTGCGGCCTGAGCAAAAATAGAGGCCGCTTTGAAAAGATCAAAGTCAACATCGACTTCCAAAAACGAGCTGCAAACTGTCCGCCCTGTTTGTTCGAGTCGCTTTGCAATCTCGACCACCAAGAGAACAGCATGTTGGCAATGTTGTCAATGCTGTTCAATGTTGAGCAATTAAAAACCAGCGCGTGGTAAGGACAAGTAGAAGCAGTTCACACTTCGGCCTCCGTGTTCGATAAGACTGCATCGGGGAACGTGAGCTCCTCGTGACATGAAATCTGCGGGTCCGTAAGTAGATGCAAGATATCAAATGCGTATAAAAGTATATTTTCACATCACAACAAAAAGGATATGATAATGTTAAATGACACAAGTTTAATGCATGCTGCTTCCTCACCATCTTAGCAAAAATAAACATGAATTTTATGTACAAAACTTAGCCTAACGTAACAGTACTGATCTAATTAAAATATTGCGGACGTTAACACAACGCAGCTAAACGCGGACCTCTTAAAAACTACGAATATTTCATGAAAAAAATCGTCACCGCATGGGTCTATTATTCCTGGAATTCTTCAACTCTAGCAAAAGGTATTCTACACCATTCCAGAAAGAGCTCTACTCTCCAAAAGAAAGGACAGATGCCGACAATTTCCCTCGACTATTTCGCCTGTTCGATATCCCTGTAGCGCCCAGCAGCCCTCTCGTGGAACGACAGATTAAATACAATTTGATCTAAAATGCTAATCGTTTCTCCCAAAACGAGGACGAATCTGCATCTCCGTGCATAAGAATATGAACCACTGCATAAGTAAGATTTTGTTCAATTAAAAACTATGTTGCTCCTTTTAGGATTCATGACGGACGCAATACGCCAGTATTTTTTTTTTTTGCCCCGTGTTGTCCCAGGCGATAAATCTGAGCATTAAAAAACTGTCCCGAGCTCATGCTTCAGCTGCAACAAATCAGTACGAGAAGAGCGAGAAAAAAAGAATCCCGTGAAAATTACAGAAGATGTGATGAAAAACACCATCGAAAGTGTCACAGAAACTATAAAAAAAAGAGGTGCCCGTCGCAACGAGACCCCGCCACGAAAAGTGCTAGTATTTCAGCGAGCAAATTAGATTACACTGCAATGCTCAGGTATTTTCGTTGAATCGTTGAACTAACTCTAAACTGCAAACAATGTTCAAGTACTAAAATATACAACAAAGTAAACCTAAACTCGTTCACAGCTGAATTTATTCCTGGCTGTGAGTTAACCTACACCGGTTTTATGTTAGCGTGTTTGAATGAATGTTTGAATTAAAAAGTACGAATTGGTAAACTGTACCAGGTACCTAACCCGTCCAATTCGTTATCAGATGTCGAAAACTAATTTTAATTCCGTTAAAATATAAATGACCTCCAGATAGCAGTATCTAACTTGTCAAAAACCTCTGTCACCCTGCATTAACGGGTCAACAAGAAGTTTTTCTTTCCGTGCGTGTCACGCAGTACTAAAGCCGGCGCACAAGTCCATTACTACGGAGCCCCCGAGTGGCAGACGTCGAAACTGGCAAAATATTTAACGAATCGGAAATGCGTAAAAGTTAATACGCGCGTCGCTAGTGCTAGGATTTATTCGAGCAAATACACAGGAATCGATACTCTGATATATGGCGTTCTAAGACCAGGGCGACGGTGCGCAAGTGGTAGCGTGCTTGCCTCTAATTCAGGAGGTGCCAGATTGGGTTTTGAGACGAGTTCTTCCTTTGAGAAAGTAAGACTGAACCTGTCATTCCTAAAGGTGGCACACCCGTGTTGCCCGAGCCAGGAGTACCCGAGCTGTTGTCAAGAAATCCAAGGGGAAGGGAAGCACAACCGTCGGTGTTTCCTTAGAGAGAGAAGTAAGAATAAATCGATCACCTCAACAAAACCCACAACATACTCGCACAAACGTGGCTGACTGCTGCGCGGTCAACTGAAGAGGCAACCACTCCAGGATGATGGACTAGTAATGATAGGAAAGCGGAAGTTATTTTTCAACTACTTGGGTCAAGAGACGAAATAATTCAGACGCTAAACAAAATACAGAATTATCAACTTTTCTTTCGCTTTTCAATTTACTGGAGTTAAGCGACGGGCAACAGAGCGGATTAACTGGAACGAAGCAAGGATCCTTCGCAGGAACGGGGCAGGCAAGAAGGGTGGCAGAATATTACAGTCAACAGGAGCGGTGAAAACTGTGAGTTTACAAGGAGTGTTAATAAGCGTCAGAATTTTGTGTTTCAACGGAAATTGTCGATGGCCGCCGCACGAAAGTAGGAGCAGGGGACGCATGAAAATGCGTGTCGTGACGTACAGCATCGTGCAAGTTTCCGCACAAGGCCAGACGGAAAGGTGCCCGCCAAAGCACAAAGCCAGACAGAAAGGTGCCCGCCAAAGCACAAGGCCAGACAGAAAGGTGGACGTCAACCCACAAGGCCAGACAGAGAAGTGCCCGTCAACGCACAAGGCCAGACAGAAAGGTGCCCGCCAAAGCACAAGGCCAGACAGAAAGGTGCCCGCCAAAGCACAAGGCCAGACAGAAAGGTGGACGTCAACCCACAAGGCCAGACAGAGAAGTGCCCGTCAACGCACAAGGCCAGACAGAAAGGTGCCCGCCAAAGCACAAGGCCAGACAGAAAAGTGCCCGTCAAACCCACATGGCCAGACGTGCACTGGAGCTCAGGAGGCCTAAAAAGGCGTAGTCTTCAGGCTACACAAATGAACACGCCCCGTAGAGGGAGGTGGGGGTTGCTCGTTGTCCCCTCTGGCCCTGTGTGCCTCGGACCTTGTGTCGATTTCAGCTCTTTGCGGGTTTTCAGGCGACTACTTTTCAGGGATTGTGATAGGTCTGAGATCTGCCCGTTGTGATGTAACCACGAAGCACCAATAATAGCTTCCTCAAAACCAGCGGAGCGCTGAAGTTAACATTCGGTCCGAAGTGTATGGTCCAAGGTACAAGTTCCCCTATATGGCCATATGCTCGTAAAATTCCCGCACACACACAACAAGAACCTAAGCTACATTAAACGGTATAGCAAAGCGAATTATGTCGTCACCATTGGTCCACATCTCCATCAACGCATGTTCTGAGTCTCCAGTGATTCAACGCAAGTTACACCTCACCTGCGTGGTAGTCACGGTACCACACCTGCGTGGTGGCCACGGCACCACACCTGCGTGGTGGACACGGCACCACACCTGCGTGGTGGACACGGTACCACACCTGCGTGGTGGCCACAGCCCCATTAAGGCTTTTGCATAGTTTCAAAGCGCGTCTCGACGAATCACTGCCAAGTCAACAGGCTCTACAATACAGGACTAGCATGTATTATGTTCTGCAGTACAAACGGAATGCAACATCTTATTCATTAATTAAAGTAAACCTTAGAGCAAACATGAGTGTTATTATGGCTTAATAAAGGAACGTCACACGTAAAGGACCCGACACCCACACACAACTCGCAACAACTTACATTAACGCGTCTCGGAAGCGTTCAAATGAACAAAACTACCATAATGCGGGTCGCTTCAGAGTCGATGCTGCTGCGGGAAATAAATAGATATAATAAACAAGCAAGACCAATTGCATTGTAGTAACCGAAATAGTTCATGGAAACGTGACGATATATTCTCGTTCAAATAAAATACGTAGCGTTCCACCACTCCTAAAAGAATTTCAAAGTGAAGTTTAAATTGAAACGATGACCTGCACAAGCACTTCATTCATGCATAGCGGAGAAAATCTTCATGCGACACTTTACGAAGGAAAAATAAAAAATAAGCCCCCCTAGCATAAAAATTGAACCCACAACAGACTCACAACAATGATTGCTGAACCCAAAACAGACTCGCAACAATGGTTGCTGAACCCACAACAGACTCACAACAATGAATGCTGAACCCACAACAGACTCACAACAATGGTTGCTGAACCCACAACAGACTCGCAACAATGGTTGCTGACACAGCCGAGGCTGGGGAACTCCCGAGAGCAAAATACTAACATTAAGCAGAGGAAAAGTAGATAGGAAAGAGAATCTTCTTAAGGCACGAGAAACTAAAATGGGCTGCAGCAGCGCTGAACTAGGAAAGAGTCAAGCTTGCAATTAATAAAAGCAATTCCACATAAAAATATACGTAAGATTTGAGCTGATCAGTTCTTACTAATCGATAGGAAGACTTTCATCATGAAAAAACTACAACTGGTAAAACTAAGCAGCGTAAGTAGACATTAATATTGAGTACGAAAGTATAACACAGATTCAATAAAACGATACAACAGATGCGTTTCACGGAGGTACAATGAAGACATTCCTATTAAGTAGTATAATCAAGTTCACTAAAATAGATCTTAGGAAGAGGGAACTTTCATGAAATGCTGCAGGTATTTTTGTTTAAATGCCAGATGAGAATGTACTTTAGATACAAAGAGACACTCATCGTTAGGTCGTTCGAACTTAAACAAAGCCAGCAAAATCTTACGAGACGAAAAGGTGAAGGATGGAATGAACATGAGCGTAATCAATGATCAGGGGTTGAGAAATCAACCACATGATGTACTGATTTCCTAACGTGACAATAAAAGTAAAGGCGAAGGTCGCCTTATCTCAGCCGCTGGTAAATTAGCACATCAACCCCATGATGTACTAATTTCCTAACGTGACAATAAAAGCAAAAGCGAAGAAGTTCAGCTGGTAAAATCCAACCCACGACGCATTCCAGTCACCTGCGTCACTCCCTATGCTGGGCGTAGCCTGGGCGAGCTTCAACGCTTTACCCTCTTTATGGATTTCAAAATCCCCTTTCAGAAGGATGTTGCTCTTTTTCCGTGAACAGCTAAAGGCAGCCTTATTGTATACATACATAAGGCTACAATTAGTTTTTCGTACGAAGCTAAATACAGCCTTACCGCCAAAAAAAATTGGTCGGTGAACCTGGAAACGAAATGAACTTGAAAGCATCAGCTTATCCCTGGAGTAAGAGAGCACGGGCTGGCACACCTGCCAGTCGACCGAGACTCAGACCTCAGCATCATTGTAAACTGACGGGGCGGCGCACGTTTTGAAATCAAGATACACTGAATCGCACGTCCGCAAAGTGAGTTTAAAACCCTAACGAGGTGTTTCTCGATTCCCTCCTAGATATATTCGACTCACTCGGTCCTGAGAACATCTCAAGAAGTCAAATTGATGCCTACACAGTAAACATGAGGCAGCGTTTGTTTGGCCAGGTGGCGTCTTGGAGGCACTCGCGGTAACCGGTCAGACCGGAATGAAAATTGGCAACTCGGAACCGTGGCAACTTGGCACCAGTACGCTTCATTTTAGTTTTGAGCGTCTGTGGGCTTCCATTTCTTAAGACTTTATTTCTATCACAAGTGACTAGCGTAAGCACAATATTTGCACGTTAATTTTCCAATATTCAATTAGCAGATCGAAAGGGTCACGTCTTAATATTTGTTGCCCCACAACAACACGAGGCATCAGCAAGTAACCCACCAGCCCCGCACCACAGACTTCCCAACATCAGTAACGACATGGTGCCCACGTTCCGGTCGCCTCACCGACCCAGAACACCCTGCAACAACGGTCAATATGATCCATTACATACGAGTATTTCCCTATGATAATAATAATTTTTCCAAACGCTTCCACCGGCGTCGCCAGCATGGCGCAGCATTTCCTAAGCCTGCGATGATCACGCGAGACATTCTAGTGTACAATTCTACTGTACAACGCTAGTGTACAACGCTTGTGTACATTTTTGTAGACCCGGATATAAACCTTAAGTTAAACGAATCCTAATCGCATCGATCTCTGATCAATGCCTAAAAAAGTCCTTTTCTCTACGGACATTTGCTCGCTGTGGTCGCTGAAAGCTTGGTCCTCAACACTGAGATCTACAGAGATATGCACGAGTTCGTAGACATTTTTGGCCCCGGAATGTGTAAGTTGTCAGTATAGAAATGTTCAATGGATGGGAATGTGACAGATTAGTTAAAATGGAATGCACGTCTAATCAGCATAAATATGCCACTCCATGTTCCAGACGCACCTCAAACCATCAATTACCATTAGTTAAATCATTAGTTAAAATGGAATGCATGCCTAATAAGCATAAATATGCTACTCCATAGTCCAGACGCCCCTCAAGCCAGCTGGAATTTCAATACAGCGTCTAGGTACTAAGTTGTAGATGAAGTCAAGAGCTAACAGTGTGAGGAAATGGAAGTACAGTTTTAATTTACCTAGTATACACTAGTTGACTACTGTCACCGCAAGCTCGAAGAGTAATCCTTTACCGTCTACACGAATTACTAGATTTCCTTTCATAAGGATGCTGCTAGTTTTGGGAACAAGCTAAATGCAGCCATATTACATGAACACATAAGGCCACAGCTCATTTTTCATGTAGAGCGAAATGCAGCCTTAATTAATGCATACATACATACATAACGCTAAGGCTAGATTCCCATACATAGCTTATCGCCTAAATAATTCGGTCAATGAAGGGTTAACAGCGGTTTTTGACAGCTCAAACTTTTGAATGAAGTTCAGTTTTCAACAGCTAATCAGTCAGGGACAACTCCAACTTGGCCCCTAACTTAAAGATTAGGCCCCAAATTTCATCCATATTAAATTTATGAAATTTCCTAAACTCAACACAAAAGTGAACGCACGACAGATATGGCAGGTGTTGGCCGAGCGAGGTTTTCAGTGATAGTCTCGTCGGGACTCAAGTCCACGTCTCGTCGGGCCTCAAGTCCACGTCTCGTCGGGACTCAAGTCCACGTCTCGTCGGGACTCAAGTCCACGTCTCGTCGGGCCTCAAGTCCACGTTTCGTTGGGCAGCAGCGACTCCTTGGTGCCCAGGCCAGGCTTCAGGGCCTCGTACTCCAGGAAACGTAGCGGGAACTCCACCAGATGCCCCTGCAGGGCCAGAAACGAGTTTAACTTCAGAGAAATACGCTACTAGGTGAAAATATGCCATTAAAATCATTGGACACGCAATGGCAAAATTTTACTCATGAGGAAGTGAAGAGATGCGATAGGGGTTAACTAGAGAGCTGCTGAGCCTTATGGCTGAAGTTTCATCAAAAAAGCCACATAAAAAATGAGAGTCAGCGACAAACGCTAATTTGCGACAGGACCAGACTCGTCTGCCTCCTGACCTCCTCCACTGAAAGGGTAAAATGCATGCCGAGGCTGCTTATTTATGCGACTTGACAGACGCGAGCTGAGCGTAAACCACCACGCCGCTTATTACGACCACAAAAACAGTACGTTGAAGGAAAGGCTTCGTCTCCCGCCACGAAAATTTCAGCCAATTATTAGCACCCTGTTGCATAAATGAGACGCAAATTGAAGCAAAAGTGTTTGAATATTGAAGAAGTATCGACGTATTAGCGTACTGAAACATTAGGGAAAAATTTATATTCCCTAATTATATTTATATAATTATATTTATATTCCCTAATTATTTATATATTCGCTGAAGATGAATAATTTTTATTCAAAAACGTTCTTACAGCCAGTCGAGTGCTAAGGCTAGCTCAAATACACAGGGAACCCCCAAAAAGTGTACTCTATAACTGACAAAGCCACACATACAAGCTAACACACTTAGTAGTCTAAAGAGTTAAACTCGAGAAAAGAACCTCAGAATAACAAAAACTAACTCGGCCTTGCAGCACCTAAAACAGACAATGCATGTACACCAGTAGCGGGCGGTCACAGCGTGCGTACGTGGGGACATCCTGTAGGTTTAACTCTTTGACTACGATTCTCCACGCAGAGGTAAAATTACATGCCGACAAATATCTCTACTATGAATTTAAAAATGAAGGATTTTAGTTTCACAAATTTGGTTACTCTATTAATTTTACTTTCTAATCAGAAGTAGCTTATTCGATTGATGATCACGAATTTAACGGAAACTCGAAAATGTGTATTCAAACATGATAGTGCTTTGGTTACGTTAGGTACCGTTAGATGATCGCGTGTACCATATATGGCTCACTCCTGTGGCAAAGTGTTAAGCTAGCACTAGATTTCGTGTAAAAAAATCAGAAAATAAACCATTCATCATTAGCGACGTTCCTGCCAAAATTTGAATGCCCTACAACGTCAATACTCTAAATCGACTTCCATACTCAACTCTTTAGCGCCCCAGTGGACTATGTGGTCCTGTTTCATAAGGCTGCAGCCACTTGATCGTACCAAGTTTAACATTTTGACCGCAATTTTCCATACTGGTTAAATTTCTCGTCGACGAATATCTCCATCGTGAATTTAAAAATGAAGGACTTTCTTTTAACAAATTTAGCTATCCTATCAATTTTCCTTCCAATCTAAACTAGCATACACGTGTAATGAACACAAGTTCACAAGAAAATTTTAAAACTTCTATTCAAATATTTTACTGCTTTGGCTAGGCTAGGTTAGATCATCCCGTATACCCTACATGGTGTACGTTGCAGTCAAAGTGTCAACGCAGACCCCACACTTCACGTATACATAAGACGCAGCTAGTTGTTCGTACAAAGCCAAATGCAGACGCCCAAGTGATTCAGTCGTTAAAGTTCTCAATCAAATGAGTCCCATTTGCACCTCATGCAGACCAAACGCGAGCGACAGACCTGGAGTCCAGCGAGGCTTTCCTGGGCTGTGTCAGGGTCCTTGGCTGCGAGGGGCACGACGGTGCGCAGCCGCTCTACGTCCTGGAACGTTCGTGCGCCGTCACAGGGGTAGCACGAAAACGTCTGCAAGTGAAACGTTTGAAATCGATGATGTGGGCCCAATGTTACGATGCCGCCACGATGCGCTCGAATCCGAAGATTTACACGGCATTTATACTAATGCAATGATTAATACGGTGTCCATCTACCCGTTACTGCCCCACGCGCTGAATTGTGTACACGCGATATCATCATTGTTGCAAGCGCTACGGGTCTTCCTAAACAGAATTACTGCCCCTCAACAGGAAGTGAACGCCCACTGTTTTTGTTTACACTGCATTCAGTTCAGAGTGAATGCACCATTAACGGAAAAATAATCAAATAGATAACCTAAACAAACAAAAAATAACCAAAACAGATGTACACAAGCGTTCATTACACGGCGGCTTCCAAATTAAAAACTAAGTGACGAGTTACGAATAAACTTGCACACTCTACACAAGCTACTGATAAGTCACTCATAAAATTTCCTCGAAGTACCAGATGCGATGCATTGCGTCACTAGTCAAGGGAAGCCTACCCCGGTGCTCGCGTCTTATGTCACGACACACATGGACGAGTCGGCAAGACTCACGTCGTCGTAGATGGCGGTGTTGCTGCGAGCGGTGGCCTGCCACACCTCCGTGAAGAACTTTTCGCTCACGGGGTCCTCGATGTCTTGAACAGCCAGAGGGGGGCCCGTGCGCCACGTGGGGGAGTTCACCCCTCCAGGGGTGACGGTGGCTGCCACGGCGTGGATCGCTGTCCTGAGGAGGGCCGCTGTGGTGCTACGGGGAGTGGTCGGCTTGTCGCTGCTAGACGCGGCCTCCTCAGTACTCGCACTGCCAGGATTCGCCGTATTTTTGCTCTTTTGTCCATCTTGTTTGGGATCTTCTTTCTGGAATTTCTTGCTGCCCTTCTTAGAGTTGCTCTTTGAGCTGGCGTGATGTGGGGCGGCGCTCGAGCTGTTGTTATTATCGCTGCCCGGAGTGAACTCGGGTAGGCCAGCGAAAAAGCTCGACGGTTTCGGGGAGCTGGGGTCAATGAGGCCGAGGTGTTCACTAAACAGGTAGCGGCGGAGGCCTCCAGCGAACTTGCCCCGCTGGTGTTTCACGCCGTTCATCACGCCCTCCTCGAACTCTTCGTCCTAGAACACAGTTCAGGCTTTCTCTTAACAAACCTTAACTTCAAATGTAGCTACAGGAAGATATTTTCAAAACACGCTAGCGCTAATAAAAAACACTCGAAATGATACACAGGCTCCTCTTTAAAAACTTAGGTTCATGTGTTCTCGCGCTGGAAGTTTCACCCAAAACGTCTCGTTGCAATAAAAATTCGAATAGATTTACTCATACACATTCACATCAACTGTAAAATTTCGAACGACTAAACAAATAACCATGCATACTAAACTAAATTCAAAACTCAAGGTAATGCGTTACTATCACACTTGTAGACTAGATGCAAGCTACTATT
Source organism: Orchestia grillus (assembly GCA_014899125.1). Lineage (NCBI taxonomy): Eukaryota > Metazoa > Arthropoda > Malacostraca > Amphipoda > Talitridae > Orchestia > Orchestia grillus. Next base: position 9,719 of record VOMN01136039.1, on the reverse strand, counting down.
AACTTGTTCATCAAAGAATAATAATGCGTAAAACACAATGAATCTCGCTAGATGTTAACGAAAATATACCCTAATACTATTTTCTCATATAGAGACATAAAATAAATCGACGCAGTTGCTTTCGCACAACACCAGCTGTTCCCTCACCTCGATGCAGCACACACCAGCTGTTCCCTCACCTCGATGCAGCACACACCAGCTGTTCCCTCACCTCGATGCAGCACACACCAGCTGTTCCCTCACCTCGATGCAGCACACACCAGCTGTTCCCTCACCTCGATGCAGCACACACCAGCCGTTCCCTCACCTCGATGCAGCACACACCAGCTGTTCCCTCACCTCAATGCAGCACACACCAGCTCTTCCCTCACCTCGATGACGAGGGCCACTTCAGAGTCTCGGTCGCCCAAGAAGCTGCGGTCGTTGATGTTGGCAGAGCCGGCGATGACAAGGCGGTCGTCAACAATGAGCAGCTTCGAGTGGATGTAGATGAGCTCTGTGACGAGGTGCCCGTCGAGGCAGTCGTGGGTACGCAGGGAACAGAAGCTGATGTACCGCCGCCAGTCCTGCACGCCGCGGTTCTCCAGCGTCTTGATGAGGCAGTTGTCGCCCCTGCGTGTTCATGGTGACATTTAAGGAGCTTATGTACCAGTAAACATACAATAATACTGTGTACTGTCTACTAATGATAACATTGAAAGAGTATAGAAAACATTTCGGCCGACCTCATGATCCTCGTACAAAAAAAAGATATTTGGCTTCCTATGTTTCAGATGGGCGGTCATCACTACTGAAGAACGCTCGCTTATTATGTTCGTGTTTCGCTTCATGACTTGAGTAGAGTGGCTGAGTGAATTGGGATATCCCCTTTGAGCATTAGATCCAGACGTGAAGGCAATATGAAACTTCAACAGCACGTAATCGATATGAACGCAAGCATTCTTTGATTCTTTTAATCACACACGAAGAAGTCACTATCTCAACACAGCCAGCACCTTCTATAACAGTTCTATAAAGACGCAGACGAGTTACATAACTACGAGTATTGCTTACTTTTAAACCCATAAGCCACAGCACTCGTTTTACACAACCTCTGAGTTCAGACCCTCCCCTGACCCTTGTTCTCAATTGCAGCTTGAATTCCAAGTTCCTAATACTAAACACTACCCAGCGCCTGGCAACCACCAGCTCAAAGCACTTTGAAATAAACATTAATGTACTTCAATTTCTATAGTTCATTTCTTAGGAAACTATTCACATCTCGTGTTTCAGAGTCGTTTGCCTAATCGTGCAACACCACAACTGTCGTCCTCCCAACCACACTTCAACGCAGTCACGATGAACGAACGACAACGGCAGGCAATGCAATCATGCAGAAGGTCGACTTAAGCGATATAAAAATGAGAGACAAACGAAAGAAATCTAGCCATAACTACACAGCTGAACCCACGACGGATTCCAGCTAGTATCCATTGTGATGTTGGTCACTGGAGTTATTCTCGAACCATGAGAGAGGCCTAAAATACATGTGATAGGCCTTATTACCGAAAACAACATGAATTTTCACTCGCCTACGACGCGCGAAGTGTTAACGTTGCATTCTAGGTGAAAATGTAACCTGCCAAAATATACACTTGAGATTGTCATAAAGTGAACTACGGTGGTCACATTTGGAAAAAAGTAAATTATCTAGTCAAGCAACGTTTTTTAACATTTACTTACTCCACCAGGAAACATTTTTGAATTTTGGTTATCCAGGACAAGTAAACGGAACTTTCAAGTCAAATACCCGAACCATTTCCTCTCACACGGAGAAGATGAGGTCTTGGGTTCACATTTTACAAGAGAAAATAAGAAACATAAAAAATTGATACCTAAGCATACAACAGCTTCTCGGTTCCTCACTCAGACAGCAGCAAACGACACGGAACTGAATTACAAAAAGAGAAAAATCATCAGACGAACGATGAGTGAGAAAGCTGATAACAAAGAGCAAATTTTTTATTGTAGGGACTGGTTATGAGCGACAAATGAATCACCTCATGATGGAAGCGTAGGTGTAGTGCAAGATGAACTGCATGGCGGTACCCGTTGGCGTGCCGATCTGCCCCTCGAAGGCAGGGAGCAGAGGCATGAGGACGAAGACTCTGAACACGGCCTTGCTCCTGTGGGCCCTTACGATCCGCTCCACCAGCGCAGCGGCCACTCTGTTCTGCACCTCAGACCGAAACCCGCCGCCGCTGCCGCTGATGAAGAACTGATTCTCAATGTAGACGTAATGCAAAGACTCCCTAATGGCGTCAAGGTAGGCGTTGTAGATGCTGCGCTCGGTCTCGTGCTGGGCACCGCTCCACTGCCCCACGCTGCGCACCACCTGACACCGCACCCGCTGTTTGTTCAGGGCCAGGGACTGTCGAAACGACCCAGGGTCGTAGGTACGCGGTAGCAAGTACGGGTACTTGGAGTTGTTCTTCACTTTTTCGGTTTTGACGGCATTCCAGCGCTGGATGAAGTGTCGCGCCACGTCTCGCGCAGAAGGGCCTTCAACGTACAGGCCTGAAATAGGAATGTTCTTGAAAACAACTAGAACAGGTCATTGATCCTAAGTGAGGAAAATAACATTAGAAAGTGAAGTGATAACGATAAACTTACGAAACCAAGAAATGACAAAAACCGGTGTAGGTATTGTACGATATCCCAGCCTCCCATACAGAAAAATAACGATGGAAAAAAGGCAATGAGCCTAAACAACTGAACCCACAACACACTCTCGTAATGAGTTTCGTAAATTTAACCGTAAGGACCAGGAGATATCAGGAGAGTGAGTACCGTGCACGGTGTACATCATCTACAAGAGCTCCACTCTATTTAGCCTGAATGACACACTCAATTAGATCCGAAACCGACACAGCTCAATTGAGTCCAACGGAAGCTAATGAGATGACTGAGCAGATGCTCCCGCCATGAAGCGGAAGCGATGGATATTCGAGCTTCATGGGCGAGGGGACTGAGAAGTAACTATTCCCCAGAAAAATGCCCTATTCTCGAGTTAAAACTTTTCTCACATCGGAGGAAATTTCCAAAGGATAACAATCTAATTTATCTTCTCCGGGTTTAAAATTTTTCACAAAGTGAAGCTCAAACATACGTGGGCGGCCGGCTTCCTGTTTTCCTTCACAAATTAGACGCAAGGTTTTGAATCTAGGAAGAGAACGCGATTTTTCTGTAACGTTGTTGAGGCACGCCAATGGGTCATGGAATACGAACCAACCGAAACAACACAACGTCTCATCACCTATGTCGTGCCAGGGCATGCGAGGCGTCCGGTGCCGCTCCACGCTGTCGGTGAAGGGCTCATCAGGGTTGTTGAGGTCCTTGGTGATCCAGTTGACATAATCCTTGCCCACCCACAGGTGAATGGAGGGAGAGTCGTAGAGCGTGGGGGCGTGGTCGAAGTGGTCTGGCCCCCGTGTGACGCGCTGACTTTTCTTGTTCCGCGCCGCCTTGACTCGTGCCCGCCATCTGCTCGCACTCTTGGTGGCGATCTCCTCGAGCTCGAGGTCCGCCTCAGAGTTGATGCTCTCCGCTCGGTGCAGGCGGGACACGTTGCGGCGTGTCCAGTTCTTCATCTCGCTGCTTCGGTATCTAGGCAACGGAGACAAGTTAGCAAGGCTCGCTGGAACAACGTTCACTTAATGAAAGAAATTTGCATAATCAAGTGGAACACATTGTACACGTAAACATTCCAGAAGACAATCGCAACGTGTGTCTTCTAAACCACAAATTCAAGGCAGTCATTTCCATACACCTACATAATCAACATTGAAAATACAGCAGTAATCTGCCCCATTGAAGCTGACGAAACACTCAGGTGTTAATAACTAATTGTAGGCCTGTAATTTTCCAACTCAGTTTGGGACGAACATTATATGAATAACTGTAGGAAGCACAGCTTATAATTACACGAAACTTGTTCTCTGGAGCCCAGAGATAGTGAGGGATAAAATTTCAAAATCATACAAGTAACGGATTGAGAGATAATTAAAGAAAAACATTTTCTCACCTCATCTCACCAACCAACTCGCGTCCCCTATTGCGCACAGCTTCCATGGTCCCAATGGCACCTCCAGCATCCCTATTATCCTTGCTCCTGCCATCAACTCTGTCCTCGTCACACGAGAGGTCATCGCCGTCGCTCTTGACACCGCCCCTCCTCACGACCTTCACACGGCGCACGTCTCCGTCACTGTCCAAAGACTCAAGACTCTTCTGACGCCTCATGCCAGTCTTCCTGCGCTCGCTGCGAGCTATCCTGTAAAGAACGTTGCGGCGCTTGTGTTTCCTGAGAGGATCTGAAGCAGAGCGCGGTTTCCCGTGCAAATGGGCGCCAGACGGCTCATATCTCGAGTCTGTGGCGTCACTGTACGAAGGAAGTCGACGCCCGCTAGAGCTGGAGAAAAATTCATCTTCTGATGTAGCTTCAGCGCCGCTGCCACCGTCGCTGGAGTCGCTAGCATCGTGCTTATGTCGATCACGTTTGGGGGCTTTGGCTTTTCTGCGAGCGTTGGGACGATCGCGGGTCTTGCTTTGTCTCTTCATGACCTGGTCAACGATGTCGGGGATATGGAGACGGGTCCGCAGGGAGTTCGAGGCGGGAGGCCCCACGTCATTCGTAGCCAAACCCGCATTGGCCCCACCATGTCCCACCGGACTTCCTCGTGACTCCGGCTGACCACTGACCAGACCATCAGGAGGAGGAGATGCGATAGTACTGAAAGAAGGACCGTCGTTGGTGCCCATGAAGGGGGAGTAGGGGGAGGACGTGCCCATGGGCCCAGCAGAGCTATACCGGGCAGCGACGTCAGAAGGCACTGACACGTCAGAGCTCACTTCTGCAGGAGACGCCGTGTTCACCGTGCCCACCATCACCTGAATCACACGGCACAAATCTCGTCAGGGCTCACGCAACGAAATGGCTTCTGCACACGAAATTCGGACACAACACGGCGGCACGCGGGATAACAGACATCGGAAAACTTGAGATGGAATAAGTTTTTAACTAAGTTTCGGACTAAGTTTTTAACTAAGTTTTGGACTAAGTTTTTAACTATGTTTTAACTACGTTTTTAACTAAGTTTTTAATCACGTTTTAATCAAGTTTTTGATCAGGTTTTTGACCAAAATTTCGGCTGAGTTTTTGACTAGATTAATAATGTCTGTGCTCACTAACCATAATGCTGATGAAGGCTTATACGCATTTGGGATTTCATGTAAGGATTTCAATTGTAGGAGTGTTAAACTGCGACAAAAATGTTGTTTTTGATGAAACCTCTTACAACATCTCACAGATATTCAGTATTTACCATTCAAATACTACAAACAGTCACTAAAACCACACCTATCGTCCGCTAGATCTTTAACAAAATGACAACTCCGTTCGAACACAACAAATGAAAGATATTTTCACCACTTCCAGATGCTCATTCATGCACCAGAATGGGATATTAAAAATTAAAGCAAATAACGCACACCCGTGACTCTTGAAAAAAATTGTATTGAGCAGAACCCGAAACGTGAAATTAACAGAGATGCATCACTAATCAACCGTGACAAGATTTGCTGGTGGACAATCGTCCCTCTTTAACCCGACGCCACCTAGTAAACTGAGGTTTTTGTTAAAGGGCTCTTGACACAATTATATCAATATTTGAAGACAGTGTCGGTAGACACCCAAATACGGGCACCGAATGCTAACTTTGTTCTCTACTCGAACCTCAAGTCAAGGGACTTAACGGTCAAGGGACTGTACAGTCCCTTGATTTCCGACCTGACTTCAAAATAGACAGCACAGTTAGCATTCGATGCCATCTTCGGGTGTCTTCCAAAAGTCTTCAGACATTGACTGATCGTGTGAAGTGCCACTTAGACGTGAATGCCCTTAGCAATACACTGACACCGCAGACCTAGCCTGATCCCCGCAAGTATGTTATTTCGGCAGAGGTGAGAAGCCCACCTCACACCACAAAAGCCGCGTTAGGCAAGAGTTCAATTAATGAAGGGACTAATTGGTGGGAAGGGGCTGCTCCAACCTTCAATGCTGAAGCTCCGATTACAATTATAATGAAGTAAGTGAGGAAACCAATGCAAAGCAGAAGAGCTAACAGCACCTGAGCTCCAGTCACGAGCTGGGCGATGCTGGAGTGGCTGGTGCGATGATCCTTGGCTTCTGCAGTCAAACCGGACTCCGACTCCGGCTCCGGCTCCTCTTGTTTCTGCATGCCAGCGTGGCCTAGGTCTACCTGCCACACATGAAGGTGTCCTAATGAATTATCTTTACACGTGCTGCAAAATGCTAGGCCTCTCTGTGAGGCAGTAACAACCTTGATTTGTGAAATACTGCTGGAAATTTTCAATAGAGCTATCTTGGCGTTAATTAACATCAGGGTGCATCAGAGGTATTTATGACCAGCCCCAGGTTATCTCATGGTACAGGCTCGTACGTACGGAATTTCAATAGTATCACACTGAGGAGTTTGTGTTTTATGTCAAGTTGAGGTCAAGTTCTACCACCACCAAAGTTTTTAGGTTACTTGATCCTCACAAACTGGAAGGAAATTCAACATGCGTGACAAAAAAGCATACACATCACAAAAATAGACGCAGAATTAAGGTCCTCGTTCAAATTTTTTTCAGGAAATTATCAGCTCCAGTTAAACAAAAATTTGAAGATCTGATCTGAAATTTGAGCAAAAAACTAAAGATCTGAAATTTGAAATAAGATCAGATTTATTTGAAGCTTGAAAAAAATTGAATGGTCAATGAGGTATCAATAAATGACGGATCCTCCCGCAAGCCTTCAGTAGCTCGCATAAGAGTTGCCAATCGAACAACAAAATCGGGATTTCAACGCAGGCTTTCAAAAATTAGCCCTAAGCAATGGCCTACATGTGCACCCACTTTTAGAGTGACAGTTTGACTCAAATGTTGACCAACACGTAGACCCATCTATTGACCTACACATAGACCCACAAGCAAACCCATTTGTTGACCTACACACAGACCCATCTGTTGACCAACACATAGACCCATCTGTTGACCAACACATAGACCCATCTGTTGACCAACACACAGACCCATCTGTTGACCAACACGTAGGCCCACACACAGACCCATTTGTTGACCAACACATAGACCCATCTGTTGACCAACACGTAGACCCATCTGTTGACCAACACATAGACCCATCTGTTGACCAACACATAGACCCATCTGTTGACCCACACGTAGACCCATCTGTTGACCTACACATAGGCCCACACACAGACCCACTTGTTGACCCACTTGTCTTAGCACAAGTAGACCCCCTGGGGACTTACGAGCCTGTGCTTGTAGTCGTCCCAGCGGCCATAACAGAGATCGATGCCACTGACGAAGGCGAACTGCTGGTCTATGACGACGATTTTCTCGTGGTGAGCCCAGTAGAGGGTGCCGCCCCCGCCGTGGTCGGGGTGCCGGAGCACCTGTGTGTGGGGGCCGTGATCACAGAACTGAGTGTGGGGCCACAGGAACTGACCCAGTGGCCCATCCCTCCGTTACTACAGAAGTTCTGTGCCGTCGGATATAAATCACGTACAAGCATACGAGAAGACGTGAAATAAGACAGGACAAGAATAGAATTGAACGGAATATGGGAGGAGAAACAAGCCAGCGGGCTCATCCTTGTGTTCCTACCGAAGTCCCATGCCGTCAGACACCAATCGTGCAGCCATAATAAGTTAAAGAACAGATAGTATTACCACCACCAGCGTTTAGAGACCCTCATCACTACTACAACCAGAACTCTCCCCTGCGCCTTTGCAGAAGATAAAAAAAAGTCTACAGAAACATGACTGTCGCATTTACAATCAACGATTTTCACGCACAGGCATAAGGACGTCCGCTTGAACGTAAGATGGCTGCCGTTTTTAACGTAAGATGGCTACCGTTTTTAACGTAAGATGGCTATCGTATTTAACGTAAGATAGCTATCGTATTCAACGTAAGATGGCTACCGTTTTCAACGTAAGATTGCTGCCGTTTTCAATGTAAGATGGCCACCGTTTTCAACGTAAGATGGCTGCCATTTTTAGCGTAAAATGGCTACCGTTTTTAACGTAAGATGGCTACCGTTTAACGTANTGTAGCGGCCGCTTCATTTCAAAGTAGCGCTGCCCAGCTCTGGCTAAGATAGCTATCGTATTCAACGTAAGATGGCTACCGTATTCAACGTAAGATTGCTGCCGTTTTCAATGTAAGATGGCAACCGTTTTCAACGTAAGATGGCTGCCATTTTTAGCGTAAGATGGCTACCGTTTTTAACGTAAGATGGCTACCGTTTAACGTAAGATGGCTTTACGCTGTGCAGCTGCACACTCGTCACCTTGGAGACGAGTGTGCACTTGGAGTTGAGGGTTCAAAGCCATCGACTCGAAAGGTTAGAGAGGTCTCAGTGCTAATAAGCGAAATGGTTCACGCGAACAACATACAAGAACCGAAATCTTCGTATGCCAGTATACAAACGAAGAGAGATAAACAAAGCCAAAACGTTTATTCACCGCAACAGAAACTACGTAAAGCAGACATGAGCTCAAAGCTCCACAGGTCCCTGTACTGTACAACCACAGCGTGGTGCCCTACAACCGACAGTCGTGCGGCCAGAAGACTGCAGCTGCACTAAACACGCCTTACCTTGATGTTGGGGTGCATCTTGTCGAGGGCGTGTTTGGTGTACAGGGAGTTGAGGCCGAGAGCCATCTCGACCTCTTTGTAGAGCAGCACGTACACCATCACGCCCCTCGCAGCTGCCCTCTTCAGCACCTCGCTCAGCCTGCGTGCACATATGAATACACTAAATGTGACAACACACACGCGCACGGGTGTCAATGTATGCGTACATGAGTGTAAACGTGTTCGGGTATGAATGAACGCAGTGTATGAATGCTCACGTGAACGAGTATGAATGTTCAGTGTATGAATGCACATGTGTACTGGCGTGAATGCAGACTATACGCGTGCACACGTGTATGAACGTACATGCGTGTATGAGTATGCATGCGTGTATGACTATGCATGCGTGTATGAATACACAAAACCATCGATGAATGCACACCCTGCAACTCATACTTACTTCGTTCATGCCTATAGAGTTACACTTAATTACGTTCATAGTAATTCAATTGAAAGAATAGCAAGGAACCACACAACGATGCCACTCAAAATTTGTCCATCTCCGTCCAATTAAATAAATGACACAACAGCTCAAAGCAGCACGCACACGGTGCCACTGGCCTAGCTCGCTGCACACGCCTCACACAACGCTTCAGAATTCCGAGGTGTAATGATGTACATTTTGTAATGATGTACATTTTGTAATGATGTACATTTTGTAATGATGTACATTTTGTAATGATGTACATTTTGTAATGATGTACATTTTGTAATGATGTACATTTTGTAATGATGTACATTTTGTAATGGTGTAAATTTTGTAATGATGTACATCTTGTAATGGTGTCAATTTTGTAATGATGTACATTCTGTAATGATGTACATTTTACTGGGCTATCGCAGCCAGCATACGGGAACGCAAGTCACGGCGTAAGGAAAGGATCTCACGCTAGATGTCCCCACGACACACACACACAATACACCAACACACCCACAACACCAACACACCCACA
>VOMN01136036.1:0-10187 GCA_014899125.1 Orchestia grillus | reverse complement strand
AAATAAATTCAAAATACCGTTTGGAAATTTCCTTTCTCAACTTCGACCGAGTTCGAAAAATTTTGTCAGAAATATTGAAAAAACGAATAGAAAAATTGTAAATAAAGAAATGTCCCTGGTCTTGAACAAACAATGTATCAAAGAAAATTTGTTCCCTGCCTACACGAATCTAAAAAATAGTAAGTACTAGACAACCCGTGACCCGTTGGGTCAAATAAAATTTATCAAAATCAAACGTATCCAGAACTATATCCTATGCAGTTAAGTCGGTATCCACAATACAGGATTAAACGAAGAGTATAAACATCGAATACCTCAGATCCGACAGACAAACGTGTGCACGGTTTAAAGTAAGCAAACAAACAGGACGACCAGAGTTTTAGTATTATACAAGATAGATAGATATAGATATTAGCGTTTATACGAAACCAAACTATCTCAAAATGGTTCATGGAATTTCATGTCATTTGTTCTTTGTCTTCCAATGTTTACGTGTCTTGTGATAAAATAATTGATCCCACTGTCATGCAGTTGCCCTATTGGATGCACTAAGTCTCTCTTATTAGTTTAGGAATACGGACCCGGGAATTTTCTCATAAATCCTTAAGAGCGTGACAGAGAGACGGACGGTTGGATCAAGCAAGCAACACTGGGCTATTAGTTGTAGTTGTAGTGCGATAATTTGAAGTCAATTGGCTAACATAATAGTTTCTATCGAAAGTTGCGATGACGAACGTTATAATTCTGAATGGAAGGTCCGTTGGCGTATTGAACAGTATCATTTAAACCTACCCACCAAGCCTGTCGCTATCGACTGAAAAAGAAAATTTCTTGCAGTTTCCGAACATTTCCCAGAGGCCAGACCTCCACGGTGTGAACTTTGTCGGAAAACTTTGATGTCGAAGTTACTCCTTCAAACACTCTCTTAGATTATTTTTATCAATTGAAAGTTTGACAGGTGTTTCACCAACGCTATAAATTATAGAGAATATTCATGTTGTTCTTTGTGTGAATGGTAAATATGCCTGACCTGACAACAGGCTTTTTTTCATTTTTCTCACTTCTTCGAACTTATTACTGTCCTCGCTATAGCTGCACTTTCTTCTGATAGCTAGTTTGAATAGACTAATAGTTTAAGACTGAGCCCTTGTGTGAAGCTGTCTGTCCTATTTGCACTACAATCATGGCCTACCACCTGTTTCGAAGTAGACGCCAACACTGATGCTGCTTGTATTCTATCTAATACACCTCAAAATACAGGGTGACACAAAAAAAGAGGGAGGATGTGTCACAGCCCGGTTCTAAATACAAAATGTACGTATGTATGATACCAAATAAATTTTGAAGATTTGGTATCCCAAATATCTTCAAAATTTATTTGGTATCATACATACGTACATTTTGTATTTAGAACCGGGTTGTGATACATCCTCCCTCTTTTTTTGTCACCCTCTATATACAGAATATAATTCATATGCGTATTTTCTACAAAATTTTTACTTACTTTTCATGACATGCTAACATTCCATACTAGAATAAAACATTTCTTTTCGAAAATTAAATTTTTTCCAACGGTGGCCACGCTGTTAAATTGCACCCATAATGATGCAAAATGCTAACTAGGCAGTAGCATTCACTGTATGTGACAAGATATCGTCTTGCGTTGACGCAGTCTTCTTTCGGAGTACCGAAGGCGCTCTACAAACCAAGGTCTTGGCGTTTTCCTGAATCAGTTACGAAAAGCCGTGAGAATCATTGATGATATCCACATTATTCATTTGATCGGTTCTATATGAAAACTATCGAGGGCAACGAAATTACGTGTTTCTTATTGTGATATTGTAAACAGAGTGTGTGTTTCTTCATTTCGTGTCCAACGTTTGGGTGGTGTTGAATTGATAACAACAGTATTGGATTATTCGCAGATAGTAGTTACATCATCAGGTCAACGTCGATCATCACTGAACTGCTTGCGTGACTTTAAGATCATGCTCTTGTGTTCACACCCCATTAAAAATCGGCGCATTTAATGTGACAGAGTTGATTGCCCAGCGGCGCAGTGACGCGGTCGTTATGTCCGCTTAGAACATCACTGCCGAGATTTGCATGCGGCCGCTAGCCAAGGTCTCGCCTGTAGAGACAATCGGCGCAAGAGTGCCTGAATAACTCAGCAAACTATCATCGTTACGATGAACTGCCTAAAGCCAACCGCACAAGCACGCTAATTTTTAATAGGGTACGTACGTCAATAAACTATTATTGCATCGGCCCGAGAGTGATGGCTCTCCGAGTCTGAGCGCTCATCTTCTGGTGCATTAGTGGTATGAAATTTAAATTGCAAATGTCATCGTGCCGTATAGGAATTGGATCTTCTGTTTCCTTGCTTGCTTTTTATTAAGGGCTTATTTTCGTTTCCAAGCTGTTTGCGCTATGTTTAGTAGATGCTTACTCTGGTTTATGAGCAATTTCTTTTACAACTCACCTTCCTGAAACCGTTGCGAGTAATTTTCCTAAATCACTTGAGGCTCCGAAATCCCTTCACCAGGAAAAGCTTGCGTCATTCTGCTAATTTATCTCACAGTATGTCTGAGCGCGGCGATGTCCTGTATGTTGAAGTATCCCAGTCCGTAAATTTTTCGCTGTCCCACCGATAAGTTTATAAAATAATTGATAACAATGCTTGGGCTGCCAAAATGATACATAATTATAGATGCAGAGGCAAGGGAGTTCAACTGAGATGATCGAACGGTCCCGTGCTTTTTTCTGGCCAGGGCATGCAGCCAATTTTTTAATTTTGATTTGCATAATGTACTAAATACACAAGGGTATTTTTGGAACGACGCTGTGCAGCGGTCATGCGACGGGTAAATTTCTTAAAAGATGAAGGTAATGGAAAACAACTCTTCTATTTCGTTGAGTGGCTGAGAGTATATAAGTAAATGTAACAGAGTTAAATGCAGTTATGACCTGGATGTCTCATCCGCCCCCACGAATAAACTTACGCGTCTCAGGACTGTTTTTTAGCTCGATTACGACTGCACTTACGCGTATATATCTTCAGGAGGACATCACGACCGGAAGAATGAGTTCATTTTCTCAAGCTTTCAATTACTCTACAATTAACGCGGAACATTAATGGATTCATGATCGCTGGAACATTCTCCTTCCTCTGTAGAACTGAGACACTATTTTACTGCAGATATTTTTCTTTCTAAGAATCAGAATAAGACAGAATTTCGTCCTCGGCTCGAGCACGGATTAAACTGAAATGAAGGCCCTCGCCTACCGACAGTTTTCTTCGAGCGGACAGTCGAGTCAGCATTTCTCGCACGAGACAGACCGATGAGCGGCAGCTGTTGTTTACCCTTTTTTGTTGTCAGTTTTCAAAATTTGCTGCATCGGCGGTATGCGACAATCAAATGAAGCTTTGGATGCCCTCCATTCTTGGGCTGCATGTAAAAAGCTGACCGGGCCCTGAGCAGAACATTATTGAGCTCTAAGCGACTCAACAGCTTCGATGGAGAGTTGATGGGTGGGCGCAATTCATGCAGCAACGTAGGACAAATGACGCGTATTAAAGCTTGAGCCATCCAACGAGAATAAATATTTTACACCGTGAGCAAAGGCGTGCTCACTTGGATCTGGACATCGTTAGTTATTCAGCAGACAGCAGTTGGATTTCACAGGCCGGACCTCAAATACGGAGACCTGAATGAAATATTCTAATCAGAAATGCCTGAAGTTCGGTAAGAAATACCTTAATCTGAACTTCAGGTGTTACTGCCACGCCTGCATTGGCCTTCGTGTCAATATTGACCTGCACGAGAGGCTCGGGCTTGTTTTTGAAGCAGTACCGTCACACAAGCAACTGCTGATTCATTGATCAGCTTGCAGAGATTCGTGCTCAAGAGGAGGATTGGTCTACGGCGCTGTGGCTCCTCGTACGACGTGCTTCGTGTAGGGTACACTTGGTGGTCGTCTTCTGTTATTGGAGCTACAGTTGGTGGTCGTCTTGTGTTGTTGAGAATATATGTGGTGAGCGTCTTTTACTTGTTGAGGGATGCGCCTAATGTCGGAAAAATAAAACCTCCAAAAAAATATAACACATGTGTTAGATGCTAGTCAAAATTCATGCACATCGAACTGAAAGCCTGGCCTACTCTAGCCTGAAATTAACGTCGTAATAGAAATTAAAGAAGATAAATGCCCATCTCAGCGCTGTGGAGTGCTGATTGAGGCACGAACCGAAGAGGCAGCATTGTGAGTGTACTCATGGGCTGGAGATTGTTTGAATGACAGGAATGAAAGCACTGCGTTGACTGCGGAAAGAATCAGTTGCGAAGCTCTACACAGCAGATCTTAAATAAGCAAGCACGTCACTGCTTCTCGTCTTGTATCGCCTTACGAGTTTTGAGGTTGTTTGCGCGCGTCCCAGCGTGCTTACTGCGCCTCTTTGATAGGTCCTGTGACAGAGCAGCGCTAACACTTGTAACAGAGCAGCGCTAGCTCTTGTAACAGAGCAGCGCTAGCTCTTGTGACAGAGCGGCGCTAGCTCTTGTAACAGAGTAGCGAGAGCTCTTGTAGCAGAGCAGCGCTAGCTCTAGTAACAGAGCAGCGCTAGCACTTGTAACGGAGCAGCGGGAGGGAGATCTTGTCTGGACGCCGCTTTTTCTTGATGAATTTTTTTCCTATTAGATAGAAATTTTTGGGCGAATCAGGCCATCAACACGCAGAGGAAAATGCACTCGAGAAATGTTTGAATTAACGATCAATTTGTGTTCGCGTTTTGAGCCGCTGCGTCCAAAGTAGCCATTTAAGAATGGATTTTGATTGAGTAGATCATCGAGAGCTTTGTTTACTTGTTCACTTTACGTTGTGCGTACGAAGTGTACAAAACATTCAGCTACATGTATACAGAAAGTCGAAGCCAGCAGTTGAAGGAATGTTACATGGAATTTCTCTATTTTACGTTCTCATTGTCACTTTTATAAGTCCTTGTTTATTTGCCGGCCTCCCAATTGGTCGCGAAAAACCGAACACCAGGCAGCACAGGCACAGCGTAGGCCTCAAACGTCCAGCCTTAGCGTGTGAGTGTGACGGGTGTGCGTGTGACGGGTGTGAGTGTGACGGGTGTGCGTGTGACGCGTGTGCGTGTGACGGGTGTGCGTGTGACGCGTGTGCGTGTGTCGGCTGTGTAGAGGACGCCCTTTGCTGCTGCTGGGCGTCATTACAGCCAGCCTCGGTTCATGAGCACGAAATAAATATGTGCTCTTTTGTCGGCCAAAATTTACGCTCGGTGCCCAGCGAGGAATTTCCTCCGTTGGGGATTATATTATTTCGCCTGCATTTCTGTTTTTATTGCCCTCATTTTATCCATGTCAAAGTTATCAATATTATCGGTACTATCATTCACATTTTCCATGATTTTACCATTGCCATCATAGAATAGTCCCGAGCTTACTACGATTAATATTTCTATCACGATTACGTGTACCGTGAGTATTTGAATTTGAAATAATGTCTTGTGCCGTGCTACTCATTCATTACTCTCTGAACTCAGAGCCACCACGTGTCCGGTACCCCCGTGCGCCTCTCAAAAGCGTGTCATTTGGAACATGTCTCTTGGCCCCTGTCGGACACGCACCGAGCTCCATTTATCATGAAGTTTTCTTTCGCTCGTGCGCTCGTTAGGCAGACGTCGCAAGGAGAAGCTCTTCAAAGAGCTCATTTTCACGCCCAGTATTGTGTTGTGCTGAGGACCGCGTGTTATGGAATAGTCCTTCTAGATCACCATGGTTGCCGTGTAAAGTTCGGGAAGAGATAACAAAAATGAAGTTTATCCAAATGTATTATTACATAACGGAGTGTGTGTTATTGCATAACGTCGTGTGTATTATTACATAACGTCGTGTGTATTATCACATGTCGTGAGTATTATTACATAATGTCGTGTGTATTATTACATAACGTCGTGTGTATTATTACATAACGTCGTGTGTATTATCACATAACGTCGTGTGTATTATTACATAACAAAACGTTGGATCCATGCTCCTTGAGAACCAGTAGCCTTGTGAAACTCTTGGTCTATACTACGGCAAGTCCGACCTTGTCAGATGGACACGGCGACGTACGTTTCATTGTAGCTTCTCATGGTTTTCTGTTGTGAAATTCACGGTTATTGACTGATGGAGGAAAAAAAAATCGTTTTTCCGTTAGTATTTCGCCAAGTATTTCCGCCGAAACGAGTGCTCGCATTTACATGCGCGTTAGGACGATGCCCCACAGAGGCATCAGGAATACCGTAGGTGCCCTGCGTGGATATCCCTCAAGCCTTCACTTTGAGGGAGGTTTGAGCTCTTGAAGAGTTCAAGAGCTCAAGAGATTTTATAGAATTCAAGAGATCAAGAGTTGAAATTAAAAAACTTGTGGGGCTTAAGAGCTCAAATTAACGATCTTGTAATATTTAAGAGCTCAAATTTTAGATCTTGTAGTGTTCAAGAGCTCAAATTTAAGATCTTGTGGAGTTCAAGAGCTCAAATTAAAGATCTTGTGGAGTTCAAGAGCTAAAATTAAATATCTTGTGGAGTTTAAGAGCTCAAATTAAATATCTTGTATGTTTCATAAGTTCAAAAGATTACTTTGTTCTGGTGGATCACTCAAAGATATTTGTTCTTTACGAGCGATGTTTCTGGAGTATATTAATTTGACCAAGTTTATTCTATTTTTGAAGATGAAATGAGACTGTTACATTCTGAAAGCTCGATACTTGAATAATTTTGAGGCGACGGAACGAGGCGGCTGACGGTCCGAGACGACGGAACGAGGCGGCTGATGGTCCGAGACGACGGAACGAGGCGACTGACGGTCCGAGACGACGGAACGAGGCGGCTGATGGTCCGAGGCGACGGAACGAGGCGGCTGACGGTCCGAGGCGACGGAACGAGGTGGCATTCCTTAACAGCAAGCCTCGCAATGAGCGGTTGGTCTTTCGTAATTATCAGCTTCTAAACTTTAAAGAATTATTTGTAGGTCTTTCAAAGCCTATGCTACATGTAGATGACAGATTCGCATAACAACTTAAATTGACACTCACGCTATTCGATTCGTGCGCGTCGTCGTGCCCCTGACGTTGCTGGTACCTCTTAATTAAGCGGACTCTGCCAACCTTTCGGAGGTGCAGACGAGCGCTCATTTTGGTCCGCCAGACCCACTGTGATGGACTCGGCTGGCTCTGATTAATTGTAGAGGGAGGCCGGGGCTGGGGGGCTAACTAGATCGCTTGTTGTCCTCGTTACGGAGGAAGCGGCGGCTAACTTATGCAAGTTGCCCTGGGGTTCAGTGGCGCTATCAGGGCTGCTTGAGTGTGGTTGGAATGTGATCCGATACATGGGCACCAAGGTTATTGTCATGCTGGTGTTATTACTGGTCTCGTCGTTATCTCTTTGGCCCTGAAGTTAGTGATTGGGTTATTGTTGTTGTGAGTTATAACATAATCAAATGTAAAAATGAAAATAATGGGTTTTACTTGAGTGGCTGATGAGGGAATCAATGACGCGATCGATGACTGCTGTGCAACAGGGATACACCAGTATGCTGAACATAGTGTTCTCTATCCGACGACTGGCCGACAACCTGCACTTCAAACTTCACTCCCGGAGTAATGCCAATGTATTGATCAAATCTGAGTGTCACCGTTTACCTTTAGCTTTACTTTGCTTAACCAGCCGATGCATGATTATCAAATGTACCCAAATGAAGTTTTCTCCTCGGGGATCGGCTTCATGGCTGGATCGGCTTCATGGCTGGATCGGCTTCATGGCTGGATCGGCAGAACTTGGAGAAGTCAGGACACAGTCTCTCGAAATACATCGCCCAAGTTTGCCGACAGAATTTGCCTGACATGAACTTTTGTGAGCTGAAACAGTGTGCACGAGATTGATCCAATTTCCTGGTAGCTGCTCGTCATAACGGGCGGATATTTATGTCATTCAATACTAGGTTTTCATTTCATTGCTCGTACGGGAGACTTTTGAGGTTCTTTTGCATTGCGATGGCTCGACGTTCTGGTCGACGGAACGTTCCAGTACAAAATATCGAGTGAAATTCATCAATTTCAAATGAAGTAATTAATTTCTGCTGAGTTAAGTTCGGTACGATAAAACATCTGCTTCGCTCCATAAAGGCCAACCACATTTCAATCAGCGCACGATTTTAGAGTAAAGTATCACACTAATGTCGTTTTTTCAGGGGTAATATTCTTTGTTCTGTTATTTTTCCTCGAAAACAATTTGGACCTTACTTAATTAGGTTTTTTACCTCTCGAAAAATTGCCTTGGGAAATGAAAACTATATTAAGAAATATTTGCGCCGGTTCTTGGCTGAACTAGTGGGAGAAGTGAACAGCGTGAACAAGACATCAGGATGAACATCAGGACAACACGTTCATGCGCGTGTCCCAGATCATTTTATTCTACTCGAGCGCTCGAGAATAACTTACACCTATGTATTTTATCCTACATTTTAATTTCTGAGGCAGCGTTCTAAATGGAATAGACATTTTAATAAACTCTAAGGGAGTTCCGAAAGCGAGCGGAGGGTGAGCGCTGCCTGTTCAGGAGCGACCAGAACCTCTCTATATTATTTGTGAATTCCATCTTCAGAATGGAACACTAATGAATGATTGACTACCTATGGGGTAAATTTAAGTTACGTGCCACACCTTGGTTTGAAAGATGTCTAAAGTATTTCGTAGGAGCAAGAAAAGTTGCTCTGAATGAAGACATCTTGCCTCCCAAAACGCATGGTTATGGGCACATGCCTGCGTGTTTCGTGCGCATTTTGATCGTTGGTGTCGTGGTGTAGTTTTCATACCCTGCGGATTTCATTACATTTATTCCACACTCTATTAATAAGAATAAGCTTTGTGTAATATATCAGTGGTAAAACGCCGCAGCTTCCTTTTCGTGGATTTGACTTGCCTGCCATTCCCGCCTAATCGTTGCCGCTCTTCTTACTTTAATTTTTGTCTATTTTAAACGGTAAATGTACGGTTGGCTCTTGAGGTGAAGCTATACAGGATGGGGCATCATTTTCTATACATAGAAGAAATTACTCTTTCGTGTGAGACAACCGTTTTAACTCGCATGATGTGCTCCGTATGGTTACCATTTGTGACGTGTGAGAAGTGGGGGCCGGTGGATTGGAGTGTCGTGTGTCTAAGTTTCTTCACCTCCCTTAAAGGTGAGTTTGAAATTTAACTTCTTCCCTGCGTACTAGGCCACCGGTGTACTAATTACCTACTGTGTCGTAACGGTGAACCTGTGTGCTAAAACTCATTTTATTTACCTTGACACGAAATCCTGTTATTTGAGTTGTTAAAATTACCGAGTTTCACGAATCCGAGTATAAAAAGAGCAAAAATGATGAAAGCGCACCTTCATGACACGGAAGTGCCACCGAGCTCTAATTCTGCGCCCTTTATGGAATTACCGAACTGGAAACTTTCATGCGTAGGCAACGTGCTTACGTGACATTCGAAAATTCATTAGCGATGGTGTCCAAAATATCACCCGCACGTAATTGGAGAATTTATTTTGGGTTGATTTGAATAGCATCGTGAGAGCTGCCGTTGAAGTACCAACTTATTTCGAGTCGTCTGCACGTGCGTGACTTGAGTCGCGAGGGTTAGTCTACTCGTGGACCACTCAGAGGAGACTTACGCTCGAGACTTGAACATTTCAGTGTAATGTTCAGTGGCCAACTCAGTGCCGTGTTGCGTTGTTAACTCAGTGCCGTGTTGCGNGTTGCGTTAACTCAGTGCCGTGTTGCGTTGTTAACTCAGTGCCGTGTTGCGTTGTTAAAACATTCACTGCCACCGTGAATGTTAGTTTCGTTGCTTTGAGCGACCGTAATTGTTTTTATTTGCAAGAATTTAAATTGCAATCTTTCTTATCATACAAGGGTTCTGCAAAGTGGACGCACTTGTAACCCAATCATAATCAACGATGAAGCGCATGCCAGTTAATGGCAGAAGCTGATGATAGCAATTAAACAGAGCTGAATAGCAGTCCAGCTGGAAGTGGCCAACTACGACGTGACACACATGACGCACATGACACACATGACACACATGACACACATGACACGCATGACACGCATGGCACACATGACACACCTGACACATG
>VOMN01136027.1:0-37167 GCA_014899125.1 Orchestia grillus | reverse complement strand
TCTTACTGAACGTCGGTAGAACAGAGATTGGTCTATAATTATTTATACATAATTATTTATCAAACAAACTTTACAAAAACTGTTCGGAATCTCTTCTATGCGATGTTCGGGCAAAAATCGATTACGAGCACGGTCCTCTTACAACATGGCAGCGCCTCTACCATAACCGCTAGCCGCACCCTAAATCAGAAACCATTCGCCATTGCTCCGTTGCCAAACGTGTTTTACTGTCAACGCTATGTCACAGCGTGGACTGATTTGGGAACGTAAAAGCGATTGAAATGTTGCCTGATTTGAAGTTACCATTTAATTAGAAGTATATATTTTAGAGACACGAAAATATGATAAACAAGGCATCAAAGTTAAATTTTGAGCCTCTGTGTCCTAAAAACTAAGAAGTATTGAAATATTT
The DNA here is from genome assembly GCA_014899125.1 of Orchestia grillus. NCBI lineage: Eukaryota > Metazoa > Arthropoda > Malacostraca > Amphipoda > Talitridae > Orchestia > Orchestia grillus. The sequence continues at coordinate 36,755 of VOMN01136027.1, read as the reverse complement.
CTTATTCATGAGAAGGTGTTTATTTTGCGTGTGCCTGCCTACTCTCAAAGGTTGTACTTCTCATTTTTAATATACACTGTATATATTTAAGTATGTACACAGAATACTCGTTCAATTCGAGTATATAGTCCTTGTAACTACTATCATTACTTAAGAAAGCTACTTCATCTTTGATTTGTAGAGCTCTAAGAATAACCGAGAAATTTGTGTCCTCTAAAGCTTCCAAGGAGAGAGCACCAAACGCATCAAACCAAACGTTATCGTTTTATCTAAAGATAGAGATGACGCATACCACACCCTCTCTCTCGTTCACTCTCGTTTTTATTTTGTATTTTCGAGTAAAAGTTTTTAAATTATTTCTTCATTATGTTACATTCTTCATCGTTTGTTCAGACTCATGACTTATTTATACTCACTCGTGATTAGACATTTATTTTAGCACATGGCTGGATTCAAAACGAGAAAAAACCGGCTCTCTGTTCGTTTGTCGAAGATCGTTCAACGGTACGAATCGCTTTTATTTTAGGGTATAGTCATATTGTTATCATGGGTTTCTGAAATTACAGCTTTCATAACGAGAGTGAAATTAAAAGCTTATGCTTGCACAAAAGTATACGCTAACTTAGGCGAATTAGATTCAATGACGTCCACTGCTTCTCAAGAAAATATAATAAAATGTACTGCGTATAGCTATGATGATTACAATTCCCACTATAGGTATTTTTTGTTTCCTTTTTGTATATAATTTGCTTTCACAGTACATATATCTTGTTATGTCTTAGCATATATATAGTATTGTTGTTTTATAAATAGACTACGTAATATACTGTCAAAACATTATTGGTTGTATATACACATGTATAACCCAATTTTTTATATTACGCTAATATAAAATGTTGTTTTCTCGTTAGCGAATATTCAATAATCAGTGACTGATCACCAGTGTGCTCCGACGTAAAACAGCATTAATTTTATCTTATTCTTTCAATTTTATCCCTTGTCTTTTGACATCTAACTTTGCTCTTGGAGACGTTAAAATGGGTGCTGCGACGGTATTCTCACTACAGTGTGAGCTAACTGAAGATTATTATGATGTAATTTTGAAGTTTTCTTAAGCTGAAGTTAATATACAAATTCCTATCGGTTATTCATATTAACATTATAATTAGTTGAACCATTAAACATTATTCGTACGATCTTTTTATTTTTTCTGTCGTGAAAAATTTGTATTGTTATATTTATAAATTCAGGAATAGGGAAAGTTAAACACAAACGAAAAAGAAACGTGTTTTATTCTGTGATTAAAGACAGGTCGGTCGTATTACGATATCGGTAGGAAACTTTTCTTGAAGGTGGATGTGAAAATTTCCCTAAAGAAAATACACTACGTCCCATGTTTAAAATTGACTAGATATACAGATAAAAGATTTGGTTAAAAGAGATTCATTTTCTTTCGATTTTTTCTAAATTATGCATAATTTTTGCGTAGGAGTTATATATACATTGAAATATATGTTACACTTTTACCCTAAGCCCGTGAAACGAGAACCTAACGAGTTCCCTGCGGATCGTATATAAATGGCTAGTCGGCTGGAACGTTCACTTCAGAGCTTGACGACAGAGGATGAGCTTCGCCCGGGTAGGAGCTGGTGGTCATGTTATTTATCAATTGGGGGACAGCTCTTAATACTATATTGATTTTGTAGTGATAATAAGGATTTATTTATTGCTAGAACTGAACAGACTAGCGCAAAATCAGTTTAAGACGTTGACTGGCCTGCAAAGACAACGAAGGTAAGGTTACAAATTAGTTATTTCGTCCCAAATTTATTGCTCTAAGTACTCTGTACTTAAACCATACTAAAGTGAATATGAACCACCTTTCCCCTCAAGAGCATAGGATTGAGTTTGTTGTAGTCAGAAAACATTTGTCTTTCGTGCTTTCTATGCTTCTTTCAATTTTCGTACCTTCTTGGCCATTTCATCTTTTCTTCCTCTTCCTCTCTAAAGTTGCCGTTTCTCGGCATAGACAATCTGTTGTAGGAGCACATCTGTGCATAGATTCTACATTTTCTAGCTCATTCTAAACGGTCCCTTGTCTTGGCTCTTTTTGGATCACATTTTATATAGATAGGGAGCTTTAAACTAACTTGTTGTATGTATGTGTGGAGAATCCTGTAGAGGAATACATTTTGTCCAGAGATTATACATATTCTAAAGTTCAAACTAATGCCCTTTCTTCTTTAGTATGACTTGTCTAATTGACGAACATTTTAATCTATGTCATATATCACTACTACTTCTTGATTATTGTTAAGTTGCTGGACTTGACTATTTTAATATAGTAAAAGCTTGAGAGTATCTAAACCTACCCTATCAATCAGCAACAATGGTATGGATCATGCTAGCTTGTGTTAGTTTATAGCAGTTGAGCTCTGTTACCAGCCATACCAGCCAATGATGCAACGGTGAATAGACAGGCAAAAAGATTTTTATCATTATTGATTATATGGAAAGAAGCAGTGTACCAGAACATAGAATGATATAAATGATTTGGTTGACTGAATTGTCAGAAAGCAGGTTAGTTTTAATGCTAGGAAGTGCAGGGTTTTCATTCACATAGTGTAATTTGAGCCTAATTTATTTGATATCTATTTTTTATGATAATTTTATTCATTAATATAGATATAAGATATAGTTATGTTATCTAAATCATCTATTACATCCAAGAATAGGTCCATTCCTGCTAATGTTTTCTATTACATAATTTTATGTTCATACAAGAAGGTAGCTCCTGAAGAGTAAATAAGACATATGTTGTACCTCAGGAATGGATCCCCAGTAAGAGTTGGGATCCATTGACTTGGCAATGTTGGCTTTGAAATAACACTGTGACTTGCCTCATGGTCTCATTCATCTAATTAATTCTTGCTATGCCATTCTTATATCAGCTTGTCAATGCTTGCTATAAAGGGATAAAAATTAGGACAAGGTAATTAAAATTGCATATGTGACTTATTGTTAAAATTAATCATAAATTACTTGAGAAGGCTTGCAAGTTTAAAGAGTATTATATTAAGAATTTAACCTCATTTTTATTGGTATTAATGCTAATAATTTTCATTAAGCTAAGAACTTTGGGCAGGATAGTTTTTGGGAGTAATGGTGGAGGTTGTGGAAGAGTACTTATAGTGAAATACACTTGAGCATAATTCAGCAGCACAATAAAATTTACAAAGTGTATGTATTTATATTGCTGAGAAGTTTTATAGTGAAATACATTTGTATATAATTCAGCAGCTCAATAAATTTATGAAGTGTATGTATTTATATTGCTGAGGAATGATTGAAGTATGAGTAATGAGATGACAGAAAAAGAATTCAGTACTTTGACTATATGGTGGGAGAAAAATCTTGATAAAAAGTTAAATGTGTGTGCATACAATTAAAAAGGATACATTTGTTCTGCAACACTTCTTTGATTTTATTTTTAAATACTCTGGCATTCAATATATATTTGGTATTTATTTGGTCTTATTTTTTGCAATGAAGTTTAAAATGATGAATTAAATAAAGTTCTTAGTTCAGTTTTCTATAAAAGAAGGTACTGCAGGTTCCTGAGTTCTTCAAAAATAGTACATGATGTGGGTGGAATATTTGTAGATTTATAAAAACTTTAGAAGAGCATTTCATGAGGGCTGTTGTGGGACAAATTCAGACTGGCTATGATAATGAGGTATGGTGTGAAGCAATGACTGAGGGCCAACAGTGTTGTTAAATACAATGGTGGATAGATGAAGAAAGTATTCTTTCATTTGGTTTGGAAAGACAGCAATGGTTGATTAATTCATCCTAATTTCACTTGGTTCTTGTGCTGTAATTTTCTCCATTACTGTCACATGTTTTGATTTAAGTTTCAATTTTAGTGTAAAACAATGGTTACTCTGGTGGTCATACTTCAGTATCATGAAGAAAGTGTATCTGTTTGTCCAACTGACTACTTTCTTTGATTACTGTTTACCTATAAATGAAATATGCATGCATATTTTCACTGGAAATTTAGTTACTCAAAGTCCCTCATGAGGGTTAGAATAGGCCTTGAGCATTAGTGTTAGGCTAGTTAGGGTTGTCTAAACAGTGTTATGGGGACTTGAATCCTTAGCAGGACACAGTTAGGTTACCTCAGCTCTAGCTAGGTCTTTGATACTTCTACTAGGCCTCTAATACTTCATAGGGCCTCTAATACTTCATAGTTACATTCTCTCTTTGCAGATCAATCTTAATCTATTCTTCTCCATACTTCTTGAGATTTTGCTTCTATTTGAAGGAAATCCTGCTGGGGAACACATCTGAACCTCAATTTTACTTTTCTGCAGTCCATTCTAAATAGTCTTATCTGTTTGCCCTCTTTGGAGCCCATTTAATGCAATCAAGGAGCTTTAAAGCAACCATTAATCTATCCTTGGATACTCTGAATCATTTTATTTCTGCTCATTGCTTAGATATTTCTCATTTATAAATACAAAATTTGAGCAATGCATTTCTCCCTAAGGAACAATTTTGGAAATAAATTATATACAAAACTTCTACATTTACTCATATTTTTTAAGCCAAAGAGCTTGTATTTCCGTATTGACTCATATGTTTTAAGCCAAAGAGCTTGTATTTTTGTCCTTTATAAATTGGAAAGAAGAGAAGGTAGTCATTAGAAACATTTTCAGGCTTGCAATTCACTGTTGATAGTTAAGTTATTGTTCTCAATTTACTGGCTTATTTTTTTGAAAACCTTTCTGTGAAGATAATGATTGAGTTATTAATTAAAGTTTATTTGTGAATGTTCATGTGTGTACAATTATTTTTTGTTTGAATTATGCATTAGGAATTCATGTTTTAATAATATTTCTTGTCCATCAACTTTTTATGTATATTTTATTAATGAAGCCAATGGGAATGAAATAATTGAAAGTTAAGTATGACATATATATTTGTTATGTGGTGTATTACCTATAATAATTGTTTGTGCAGAATCATGGATGGATCTGATGACTCACAGAGCTTTGATTTTGAGGATTTCAAAGAGGAAGTAAGTAGATATGCTAATTGTAGTGTCATATTCAACTCAAACTAATATGTGTTGTTTGACCTTCCTAGCATTATTTCAAATTTAAGTTGTGATCTATGAAAATTACTTGAAAGTCTTTCATATTAAATATGCATTTTATATGCTTATGTATTTTTAATTCATAAAACACAGTTAAACCTATCCTTTTTATAGCTCTTCAGAAGTGAAGAGTTGAATGGACCCTCTTTGTTTTGATGCAACTTAGCTTGATGGCAGGGTGACTATTCCAGAATGTTTTATTGAGTGGTTTGACAGTTATCTTTACAGTTAGATATCAAAAGCTGCAATTTGATGAAGAAGAAGAACCTTTTGATGAAATGGTATGGACTGCATACAATCTCTCAGCTTTTAAATTTTTGTGTACAATTCTTCACTTTTAAAGCCCAATTGGGATTCAAGGTATACAGAGGTGGTAGACTTTATTGACATGGTTTTTAACATTTAAATGGTACATGGGTATTTCTTCCAACTTGTACGGTGTACCACTATTGGGAGCAACTGAAAGTCTGAAAACTGTGGAAGTTATGACAAGATGGTGGTGTAGTGTGACGGTTAGACTCAGTGGTGCAGTTAATGTGGTGACTTTACTGCTTTGAAATAGGGTGGTAGTTCATACTGGTGATGGTTAAATTGTATTTGAGTAAGCAAATGTGCATTATCTAAGTTATTTCTCCAGATTCTCCAATTTTTGTGAGACAAAACACCAGTACTAAGGACTAATAAAGTGAAGTAAATGTATCTACCTATTCTTTTGATTTAAGTTCACTTGTGAAAATTTATATTATTATCTGTGAAGTGCTAACTTTTGGTCTGGTAATTTTTAACAATACATTGACATTTCTGCATGATTTTATATTCATTGCATGCACATGACAGCTGGAAGTTTCAAATAATAAACTATGCTCAGAGCTTTACCTCTACATCAGGGTCATTGCTTTTGTAATGAGGGTCAGGTGATTCCCAGGTAAACTTGTTAGCATAACTGCTGTAAACTCAGTCAACAGATGTTGACTGAACCTTACTTAGCTGGCTTGCTGTCTAGCTTAAGGTGAGGCATTCTTGCAGGAGGGCTAATATATGGATGTATATCTCTCATTATTTGTAATATTTTTCTTCAATATTTTTTCTGTATATTTTTGTGTACAGAGTATGGAAGTTAGACTAGCATCTTGTTGTTCACATGTCTTTTGTGCTATTGATTTTTCATTTATGGTTCCTTTGCAGCTTAGAATATCTTTAACCTTGATTGAAGGACTTGGCAAGGGAAATTAACTTTTTATTGCTCAATTCAAGTTGGCAGGCCTTATAGTTGATGTTCAATGATAGTTCAACCAGAATTTCTGCTCCTTATGAATGTAGTTTGAGATGAACTGAAAGAGTAGGAGTCATGGAGCAATGAAATGTGTTTGCAGCTCATTAGAAACATTTGATTCAGTAGAATCAAAGTACTTGTTGGCTGTTATTATTCTTAGGAGGCCATTTGCAGTGCTTATGTTGAATCTTTTCGTTATCAAATATGTTGTGACAAATACTGCTTGTGGGATTCTGCATACTAATTGGGTAATTTATTTTAACATTGAAACAAACTCTTATTCTCTGTATCTAGTGCTTACTTTTTTGTATATGTTCCTATCATGATATAGTGAAAATGTCATTTGATGTTTTTGGGATCAAAATATGAAGTGGCAGTGATGTTTTTGCTGCAAATCCATTGAGCACACAATTGTATGAAAGTTTCAACTGTTCAGTCATTCCATGGCAAGGCTTCTTTGAAGTTACAGTTACAGTTTCCAACTAATTGAAAAATTTACAACATTTTATGTTATTCAGAAATGGAAACATAGTTCTTATTTATTTTTACAAACATATATACTCTTTAATGGTTCAAGGCACATTGGCTATAAACAAGTTAATAACTCAAGTTGTAGCATCCTGATGATGGTATTCTTCTTTAGAAATGTAATCAATTCTATATCTGCAGCCAGTCATCGACTATGGGTCCGTCGCCTACGCTGCTCGCAACTACCAGTTGGAACTGTTTGAACACGCTAAGGAGAACAACTCTATTTTAGTATTGGGAACAGGATCTGGGAAGACCTTCATTGCTATTCTCCTTATCAAACATAGAGGAGGCCAGGTGAGACTGTTTGCTTTATTATTGCTTGGCTCATGTAAAGTTACTAAGCATGAAATTGAAGATTTTTTCAACATGTCTCCTGCAACAATTCTATTTTTCTATGGATAAAATGACCCCCCAGCTAGGTCACATACCTGGAAATGTGTTGGGTTAGGCTAACAGAGGTCACATGGAGTGGGCTCCATGGTGTAGTGGTTAGCGTGACGGCCTCACAACCAAAAGGACCAGGGCTCGAGGCTCGACTCAAATGAGGCTTTTCACGTGACTGCGGAGTACTTCCCTTGATAAAGGAAGTTTAAACCACACATTCCTCACATGCCCCACCACACCAGTCGTTGTAAGGCATTTAAAACCTAACGGTAAAACGTGTTGGAATTAATGAAGGTTCTTAAGATTTGTGAATATTGATTATATTGATCTGACCTCATTGAGGGATTTCATCTATTTTGCATCGAACTTTATGTTAGCCTCTCTTTAATGTGTTATTCATTGTCATTTTGATGTTTATGTCAAGTAAAATTTCCTATAAAACATTGAAAATACTTCAAATTGAAGTGGGGATATGAGAAAATAAATAACCAAAGATACTTTTGAGGTATAGTACCTTCTATAGTTCAGAAACATATGGATGCTGATTGTAAGCCGTACTCGGTAATGTAAATATATTCTTTGCTCATGCAATAATCTCACTTATTGTCAGTACGTTGCACCACATTTTTCATATCATAATTTATATTGCAGTGCTGTACAGATTTCCTCTCATCATTGTGAATTTTTATATCAACGTATAGTTTACTTAATGGTTGGGTTATTTCGTTTGATGTGATTGATGCCTTAACTAATTGAGAGCCTGTTCAGCTTAGCGGCAGTTTCCCGGAAGTTGCGAAGCGCTCGATCATGCTGTGCAACACAGTGCCTCTGGTGCGTCAGCAAGCCAAGGCAATCCAACAGCATGTCCCCTACGGCGTCGGCGCCTACGACGGGAGCATGGGTGTCGACTTCTGGGATAAGGAAAAGGTGATGATACTTTCTTAAAAAGTAGACTGGTGTTTCAGGAATTTTATTTCCGGGCCTCCAGTTGGAAGTAATATCCGTGAACTTATGAGCTCAGTTATTTTAAAAGTCTTTCAATGGTTGAAGAGTTATTGAGTAGGTCACAACCCGTTACAGCCTTAAAGAACGATATGGCCCTTAAGAAACGTAGTTTTTTTGTAAGAAGCTGAATGCATGCAGCCTTATTCCACGTGGTAACAGATATGACCCATGTCGTCGAAGCGCTAGTAACCTTTCTATTACTACTACTATTCCACGTAGGTTTGAAGCTGCAGCTGGTGTTTTGTAAAAGGCTAAACTCGTTTATCATAAAAATAATTTGGATTTTAAAGGGTTAAATTAGAGCATTGCACCCTAGCTTCAGTTTTCTCCACGCTGGAAAGCACGTGTGAAGAACAGTAGTGCACAGGAATCTCTTCATATTTCAAGTCAGTATCTTGTCTTTAACATCCTGTATTCAGATGTGCTATTGTTTTGAAATGCTGAGGTTTGATGTTCCTAGTTTGTTTTTTACTTTCTTTGTATTCACTGCGCTGCTTGCCTCGCAAGATCAGGGCATACACTTTATATTTAGCTTGAAGTGCAGTTGAAGTAAATACAGAAATTTAAACTCAAAGCCCTGTGAAGTGTTATCTAGATTTTATTCTTGAGCCAAATAGTTGCTCCTGCATTTACACGAGCTTCATGTTTTTTGAACTCATTTCGAGATCGTCAACTGTCGGGTTCATCGGACCAGAACTGCGTATGTCAGGCATTCAAACTGGCTCCAGCCAGGTTTTGTGCTGTTGTTTCATTTTCAGGATTAACTCGCTTTATTGTCCTCCAGAAATCAGTTAACCACCCTTCCATGGAGTAGCTTATTTGCTTCAGATTTGTATCTCGGTTCATTGTCTTGTTTCTTACACCTCTTTGTACATTTATTACTTGAGCTTAATTTGGGCTCTATTTTATTAATGTCGAGGGGGCAGTTTCGAAGACGGCCATTTTGTCTCAACTCATTGTGGAACTAAAAGTTTTAGGGGGCAATACGCTTAGTAGTCAACTAGTGCTAGTGTGGACAAGATTAGTGTTGCTGAAGAAATTTCACAGAGAACTACCTTGTGGAACTAGAGTAGCCCAGAAGTAACTGACCTTTTTAATTGGAAAACCACGTTTTTAGTAGGATACCATATAACTTAGTATCCTATTAACTCATCAATGCAAAGACCATCCTGTATCAACAATTCAATGTTGGTGGGTGCGGCATGAGGCGTACGCGAATGGCAATGGGGATTGCACAGTGAAAATTGACTCGACTAATGAAGCAAAAAGTATTCTTTGATATGAGTCCAATTTCACTCATGCTTCAGTATGCATGGAAGAACATCGCATAAAAAATGCTCCCAGATAATATTTATACCCCTAAAAACCTCTTGGTACATTACATGCTTGTTTTTTGGCTGTCCCATGTTCATATTGGGTGCTTCTCTGGCTTGAATTCTGTAGGCACCCATGCTGTGGGAGGCACCATCAAGGTGTTAAGTGGACGTGGCAACGGAGATGGCACGGTGTGTCGGGTTTGAAACTGGTGGGTTGTTGCGTGCCGCTCCTTCTTCCGTGATAAATAATTATAATTCTATGAGTTTTTTTAACGATGCGTGTGAACCTAGAGTTCTGGATCTCTTAGGAGTTTTGGGTATCTTGCCCATGGTAATGCTTCACATTTCCAAGGCTTTGAGCTTTCCAAGGCTTCCAATGCCACCGTGGTCCTTCATTTTACCTTGTTTGTATTTTTGCTACGTGGCTCTTTAGTTCTCCTGGTGTGATCTGAACCAACGTGAGTATCGTAGAACTACAGTCCAGCTCTCACAAGCGGCCTGACTTGTGTGAGGTTATTCGTTCATGTAAATATTGTGCACTTTAGTGCTGGATGATCCCGTAATTGAATATATAACCATAATCTTTCTAGTTCTACGATACATGAATTATTAATTCCATTATTTGATTTAAATTTTGTTACAGTTTCTCTGTGGTTCCACTATTATCCATTCTTGACTCCTCAGGATTGCATTTCTTGGAATTTTTCAAGCGACTCAGTTGTAGGATATTTGAGGTCAATTTACGTGGGAGGAATCAGCACTGAGTAAATTCTGGCTTAGCATTTCAATTCACATTAATTCGCCGATTCTGCGTTCGGGATATTTTTGAAGTTCTGATGTATTAACAAGAGCTCTCGAAGGCTCTACCCGAAGCGGTTTCAACAGCATGTGCGTAGCTATGCTACCGTCTCCCAAATTGCGTCAGTTATAGAACCATGAGCTGAACACGCCTATATCGTTGTAAAAATAACACTTAATGGCCAAATTAAATTAATTTCAAGTACTGTATCTCTGTATCCTTTAATTTTAATTTCCTTCGTTCAAGGAGCGTGCTTAAACATTCCGTGATCGGTTTTGATTTCACACTGCTTATCTAAATCTATCTAAACTGTACGTTCTACCTCTTCTTTTGGGTGGGTTTTAGTTCGTTAATTTCAAATGACTGTGCTTTTAAGATGCGCTCTCGCAACTACGTTAAAAATTTCTGGCTAGAATTGTTTATGTTTGTCAAAAGTTAAGTTTGAATCTTGTTCGATCTAGAGTTAATGTAATCTGGGCAGGAAGTGTTTAGTTTATGCCAAGTTGATCTACAGATGCTAGTATGATTGGCAACTTTTAGTTGTAGCCTGTTGCTATTGCAGTTTTGAGCAATCAGAAATGAGTGAAGCGTTTTTCTTTATGGACCGCCTTTCACACCGTATTGTATTCAAGTTCAGTGGTGGAAACGGCCTTTACACTCTTTTGAACAACGATCATTGGTCCACAGCTATTGTGTATTGAAGAGATGCAAAATTAGAATTGTGCATTAGTTGTAGAAGACATCATTAACGTTCTTCTCCCATTATAGTGGCTCGAAGAGATGAATAAATACGAAGTGCTGGTTATGGTGTCGCAGATTTTCTTGGATCTGCTGAAAGCAAACCAGATCTCCTGGGATCAGGTGAGGTTGGAATATAGGACGAGTTCTCCACGTCTTGCGTTGCGTGATGTGAGCCCAAGTTACGGTTTCTGTTGGGAATTTCTGAAAATTTCCTGGTAGATAATGAAGACATGTAGGGTAGTGGATTCACTCTTCTATCGAGTTACAGAAGCTTGAATAGTTCCTACTTATTTCAATTTGAAGTCTTGAGTCAGTGTAGTCGTGAGTCAGTGTAGTCGTGAGTCAGTGTAGTCGCGAGTCAGTGTAGTGAGTCAATGTCAGTGTAGTGAGTCAGCGTCAGTGTAATAATAAGGGATGAGCTCGAACATCCTTTACCGGATCGTTCAGGAAATTCCCTTTGTTATGAGATAGACGCTTGGCTCGACAGTATGACTTTTAAAAGAGGATCCGCTTAGTGACAGAGTGGCATATTTGAACTTATCGAAGGATGTAAATTACTCTCCCGACAACACCTTGTGCATAGGTGCCTTGTTCTCTACAGTCTGTACTCTGGTATTTTCTTCTCTCGCTCTCTTTGGATCATATTTCAAGTTGATAGAAGCTTTAAACTACCATAATCATCATTCCCGCTTAACGTATGTGTTTTTCATTGTACATGGTGGAACTGCTAACTAATAAACTTGAATTAATAATGCAATCTTCTGGTTTGCAGGTGAACTTGCTCATCGTAGACGAGTGCCACCACGCGACAGGCAACCATCCGATGCGAGAGGTCATGCGTCATTACTACTCCCTGAACCACACTCTGTCGGACCCACCTCGTGTGCTTGGCTTGACTGCCTCCATCATCCAGAAAAAATGCAAGCCCCACGAGGTATCGAAGCTTTTCAGGGAGCTTGAGATGGCTTTGGGCTGCGAGCTGATCACCACTGTGCATCACGAGGATGTGCTCAAATATACCACTAAACCCGTGGAGGTCATCATGCACTACAACAATGAACGTTATTCACCTTTATCTCAGCATGCGAAGATCGTCGTGCAAAATTTGGATAGCATGGTTGATGAGATAGCTTCCGACAACGGAATTGATAAGAAATCACAAAAAACTCTATGTCGAGTGTTGCGGAACATATCCACAGCGATCTGCGATCTTGGCGAATGGTGCGGTAGCAAGGCCATCAAGTACGAAATTGATCATTTTGAAGAATTGGTGGCAGACGAAGATCTCCCAAAGCTACGGGAGATGATGAATCTCATTCTGGCAAGACTCCGACAAATTGAAGACGTGTGTAACGCAGCTGAAAAACATTTCATCGACTTGGAGCGACACGTTAGCAATCGTGTGTTTAAATTCTTGAAATTGTTGGTCAAATGCTGTGACAGCATGGATTGTCACGCGCTTGTGTTTGTCCAGACGCGAGCCGCAGCTTTTCTACTGACGAAACTGCTCAATCAACTGCATTCACAAGGAGGCTTGTACGAGGCAGTTACCGCTCAGTGCGTCGTCGGCGCTAACATGGGTGGCCGATCTTACAGCGACCTGGCCCGAGCGAGCAGAAATCTTGCCAAACAACAGGAAACTTTGAACGCCTTCCGTGCTGGACTGTGCAATGTCATTATCAGCACTAGTGTGTTGGAAGAAGGAGTAGACATTCGTAAATGTAACTTGGTCGTACGTTTTGATGAACCCATGAACTTCAGAGCGTTTGTTCAATCGAAAGGCCGAGCTCGTGCCGAGAACTCTATGTACGTGCTGATGGTGGGTCCTGACAGCAAGTTGACGAATGAGATCCAGGAATATCATGGTCTTGAAGCTAGTTTCCGGCAAGTCTGTCGTGATCGAGCGCTCCCTTTGCCCGAAGAGATTTTGCAGTCGTACAACGACGATCTCCTTCCTCCGTACATGCCAGACGGCTTGCAAGGTCCACGCGTGACCTCGGCCTCTTCGTTGACCGTCATCTACCAGTATTGTGACAAGCTCCCGCACGATCACTTTACGGCTCTCGCTCCAGAATTTAGAATTAGAGAAGTTCGGGATGAAAATTTAGAGGTTAATTACATAGCCTCCATGAAGTTACCTTTAAATTCACCCTGCAATTCTCTGTTTGAAGGTCAACCCATGCAAACTCGTGACTGGGCCAAGAAAGCTGTTGCGCTCAAGGTTTGCCAGAAACTCCACGAAGCTGGGGAACTAAACGAGTCTCTCATGCCGTTCAGGAGAGTCGTGGTAGATGAGGAACTGTTCAAGCCCGTCATTGGAGATGACGTTGATGAGAGCAACGTGCCTGGAAAAGTGGGCTCCATGAAGCGCCGCCAGGTGTACGACAGAGCGGTGTGCCAGGCGCTGTCTACGGAAATTGTGGCTGAGTGCCATTTGTATCACCTGCGTCTGAACCACGTCGTCCGCGTGGAGAACTGTGAAAATTTCGACGGTTCTCACAACTTTGGTGTGCTGAGTGCTCATCGTTTGGTGCCTTGTACGTTCCCTCTGTACAATAATAAGTGGGGAGAAATGTACATTTCTGTAGAGTATGTAAGGTCCTTCACCCCTTCGCCATCGGAACTCCAAAACATAATTACATTCAATGAGTTTCTTTTTGACTTTCTTCTAAAAGTTAACGATGGAGTGATGCAGACCAGTCGTGATTCTAAGTGGCAGTGTCTAACTGTGCCTCTCTTCACTACTAACTCTGTTCTCGATACAGAACTCATCAATTCAGTTGCCAAGGTTGGTAAGATGAACTTATCTCAGCCTCTAGAAGGACGTCGAAAGCAATTCTCTTTCAATGCGGCCATGTACAGAGACGCAATCGTCGTACCCTGGTACCAAGAGAGGCAGGTTTACTGCGTGTACAAGGTAACCGATGAAACAATCTTTTCCACTTTCGTGCACTGCAAGAAACCTCTAAGTTATAATGATTACTTTCGAGAGAATTACTCCTTATCCTTATTGTGCGAATCGCAGTTGATGCTGGAATGCAGACATGTTCCCTCTGAGCTGAACTGTTTGGCTCCTGTGGCTGTGAAGGTCAAGAAGCGAAATAGTCTTCACCCGAGACTGGTCCCTGAGCTGTGCCACTTGCTCCCCATCCCAGGTCATCTGTACATGCAAGCCTGCCTTCTGCCTTCTATCTTGCAGCGATTAAACGGCTTGAATTTGGCATCGGATTTCGTTGCCAAAATAAACGAGTTACCTCAGCAAATCGCGCAAAACGACGAAATGACCATGGGACACGAAGAAGTGGTTGTTGCAGTCAACCCGCTTCCTGACGAGCCTCTCCAGTACGACTGGTGTGAGAAGATGACCCAAAACATCATGGGATCGCATCCGTCGCGCAATGTTTGCGTGGCGCTCTCTCATAAAGACAACATTCGCTTTGATGACTTCAACGCGGTGATGCTGAGCGGCTTCCACAGTCCCGAGTCTATGAAGATTGAGCTGGTGCGCGTGCTGCAAGCTTTAACACCCCTCAAGTCCATGGATTGTTTCAACTTTGAAAGGCTCGAAGTGCTGGGGGACTCTTTCTTGAAGTATCACTTGGGTCCGATGCTTTTCCTGCAGTATCCTGAGTGGCACGAAGGAAGGCTTTCTGCTTATAGGTGAGTCTGAAGTGAAGCTATTGGGCTCAGTATGTTGGGATGTACGTGTCAATGCTGAGCAGAAGTTCAGGCATTAGGTGCAGTAAAATATTGATCATACTATCGGGACTATTTGAATGCACTATGTATGTATTTGCGCTTGTGCTTGCTGCCTTTTACAAAAGGATACCTGTTTTTCTCTAAAGATAAGTCAAAAAATGAATTGCAGAAGGTCAAGTTTTTCACTTTTCGTTACGAATGGTCTACAAATTAAGTTACGCTCATCCGCCAAAATGATAATTTTATTAGCTGATGAAATTGATTAAAAAAGGAATTTTTTCAGTAGTACGCGTCAATGAATTCTTTAACGTTGAGAAGTTTCCTAATGTTTAATTCATACTGGGGTTAGCGTACGAATTTTGGTGCAATTCGAAGCATTTAAATGGGCGACGTGTCCCCCCCCCCGCTGATGCTCAGTTCTGGGATTTTTTTTCGACCTCGAAACATCACGCAATACGTCTGTTACGAGGCGGCGAACATCGTTTCTGCTAAATAGATTTTATTTTTACCATGCGATAATTATAATGACACAAAATTTAGATAATGAAGTGATTGGTGTAGCACGATTCTCTAGCGATAAAGATGTTATGATGTAATAGGATATGGCTTTAAGAACAAGCTAATTATCGCATTCTTGGGTTTACACCAAAGTCACAAATTTATTCCTGAGTTTCAAATTTTTATCAAGTCCGATGTAATTTGAATAATTCACGAGTCACTATCTGTTGTTCGTTCCTCGCTTTATTCATTCAGGTTATTTCATATGTTCCTGATGACGCCTCCACAGTAGTCCGTTGCTTAGTTCCTCTCAGTCCTAGCAGGGAACTAGTTCCCGTAACTAGCACGGTTCCTGCATGATGCCGGAAATCATGTCAATAAGGATCATCTGTCAAACATAAAAAATAATGCAGTAAAGGGTTACTGTTTTTTGTAGCTTTCGAATTAAGTTTGTTTCCATCTCACGCCTTTCTAATTTTTCAACTTCCTACTTAATTTATTGGTTTAATTCGAAGTTAGCAGTTTATGGTCCGATGATAGGTAGGTCGAAACGTTCGGAGTACACAGCCTTACATGGGAGTACTTGCACTCGTATGTTTACGTTGTAACGTGAAATGTGCTCATGTTGAAATGAAGGTACGTTTCAGCTAGTAGTTTGTGTTGTGTATGTTTTGCAATTGCCTAACCAGATGATTTACTTTCCAGGTCAAAATTTGTGTCCAACAACACGCTCTACAGGCTGGGCAAGAAAATTCAGCTACCCTCATTTTTGCAGGTGAAACTTACAACAAATTTTATCAGGTTTTTTAGGTATTTTTTGAAATTGTATAGTATTAGATATTTTTTAAGCACTGATTTCCATTGTTTTCACTTTTTTGTGTAGAATTGACATTGTCCTTTATGAGTTAGGTATTTTCTTTAGCCAATTATATTCTTGAAGTGAAAATTTTGTTTTTTCAACTTGAATTTTGCTCATACTCATACTTATACCATTATTTACTGAAGATTTTAGACTTGAAATATTCTATTTCGTGCATTCTTGAACTTCTAATAAATAATTATGTTACCATGACAACTGAATCATAAAGAAAATATAGGACGTTTCTTCTTCTTCATTCTTATCTTGTCATTTCTATACGCTGGGGTTCCTGTTTAGGAACACTCATGTGGATGGATTCCCCGTTTTCTACAATACGTACTACATTTTTACAGTCAATACACGGCATGGGGCTTGGGCAATTTTTCACCCAAGAATTGGCCACTTGACCCGTTTTTGTGGTTGCCTCATTCTATTGCAAATGGTCCTTTCTTTATCGGTTCGTCCGAGTCAATGAAGCGCTGCATTCTGTACCACCATCACCACCACCACCACTACTACTGCTACTCAAGTCACACCCTCATTTGATGTCCTGGGCCCGTAGTAATGCGCTTGCCTCGTGCGTTCGTGACTTGGTATTCGTGTCGTGTTTCGTGCGTTCGTGACGTTGTGTTCGTGTCGTGTTTCGTGCGTTTGTGAGTTGTGTTCGTGTCTTGTTTCGTGAGTTGTGTTCGTATCGTGTTTCGTGAGTTGTGTTCGTGTCGTGTTTCGTGAGTTGTGTTCGCGTCGTGTTAGGTGCGTTCGTGACTTGGTGTTCGTGTGGTGTTCCGTGCATTCGTAACGTTGTGTTCGTGTTGTGCAGGCCAACAAGCTTGCTCCGCTGGAAAACGGACCAGCCCCAGGCTTCGTTGTGAGACCTGCCGTGAGAGAAGAGCTGCTGCGCAAAGCAGTCCCCCAGCAGGAGTGGCACTCCTACGTCACGGTCAGTCTAGCAGAAACGCATAACTTACCTCTACCTACCTGTATTGAATGGCAGGTGCGTTTTATGACACTGTTGGTAATTAAACAGTCAGGAGTATGTACTAACTATGGAAACTCTATTATAAGTTACTCGCAACTTCATTGCACACACAACTTGAAAATAATATTTTGAGCTAGGCAAGATGTACTTGTGCACACAGTGTTCAGTTTTTGTTGTCTGTTGCGTTTTCAAGTATCTTTTCAAAAGCAGGGCTCTCAAAGTGGCCTGTTTTCCGCCGTATATGTGGGGGCATACCGAAGGCTGAGTGCCATATTTTTAAAATTAGTATTTGAAGTCTTCAAGTTTTCTTGTTGCAGGTTTCATCTTTTGGTTTTCGCTGCACTGATTTTTTAGTGAGGATTGCCTTTTAAAAATGAAATTGTGATTCCCAATTGTCGCTATTGTGATTGTCTTCAAGTAATATTTTCGCGTGAATTTTGTCCCTGACTTTCGAAATCAGTCTTGGCTCAATCTAAACCTCTTCATAGTATTATTTACGGCATTACTTTCGGAATTAGTTAAGGTGTTTAATAGACAGCAGTAGCGGTTGCCTGAATGCTCTTACTTGATCTTATTTACCTCCCACCTCCAATAGTAGAGGATTGTACCCCAACATAGGTGGTTTTTGAGATCCTCATTAAACGTTCTCTGTAAAAAAGAGGTGTACGATGATACTGAAAGAACAAAAGATGCCGAGTCGACGATACTATTGATTGTAAAATGTACTTCATCGAGTACATCTCGAGATAGGTGTGTGTGTGGCTCGACTCTGGGATGAAAGAACGCAAGTGAATGTCTCCCTGATCATTATCAGGGAGACATTCAGTCGCGTTCTTATAACTTTTTATGAATAATTATATAATATAATTTATGAATGTATTAATGAATTATATAATTTCTTCGCGTTCTTATGAGGAATAATTATAATTATTCCTCAGACCAGCGGAGGCGCCGACGATGTCAACGGAAAACAGAGCAAAGAGGCCAAGTCAGAAAAAGGCTGCTTCGATCCATGGACTCAGCAGTCCGTCCCTGACAAAATGGTGGGTTGTGCGAGATAGCTCGAAGTGCAGCTCACGATTGCACTTCGTAAAATAAAGGAAATGAAAGACTATGTAGTATGCCCGGCAGGACATCATAGCTCTACTATTATAGCTTTTATTATGCTGAACTAAACTGAAAGAATCTACAAGTTTGCGCTGAATTATTTTTCAAGGTTTGTTAGAAACTAATGCACTCATGAGAAGGGGGTTGAAATAACTTGTTTTCTGTTAATATCGCGAGGGCGAATGCATCAAAGCAACCGAGTCTCAATTGTTTTCCGACTATTTATGTTTACCCTGTTGTATATTTGTGTTTACAAATACATCAGCCTTCCATGTGTACTGAGGAAATTTTCACGATTGTCACCTTCGAGAGGCAATCTTACTCGGTTGTTCAGTGGCCCTTTGCCTGCTGCGTGTCATTGTTTGCCTCAAAACTTAAATTTCTACAGCCTGGTCAAAATGTTCGATAGCTTCGTGTAGGGTTTCCGACCAGAGGTGCTGACACCTCCAGGGAGTGTGCTAGACATCGCATTGGCTGCAAATTAAGAGCCTCTCTTTTTTTCAAATATCACAGAAAGAGACCATCCAACTTTACACTTCAGGACGTTCGATAATTACGATCTTCCTTATTAAACTGTAAATGTTCGAAGTCGATTACGCCGTACATCATCATCACGAGGCTTTAATTGATTCAGTCATTTTCTCTTCTAGCTTTCTCCATTTTAAACTATGGTGCCACCAGAGTTCTCCCACGTTTCATCTTACAGCCACGCTGAAGACTAACTTTGCCCCTGCCGTATCAGGTTGCAGACAGCGTGGAGGCCCTGCTGGCAGCTGGCTGTTGAGTTGTGGCCTCTGCAGCACATATCAACTGCTGCTGCTGCTGCTGGGATTCCCAATTGGAGCCGCCGTCCAAGTGCCCCGATCTGCCGTGCTCGTACATCGAGCCGAGGCTGATGGCGTAGCTCCAGATGTGGAAGTAAATCGGCTCTACAATCAGTACATGCTCAACCGACTTGAAGACATCATAGGATATACCTTCAGGAACAAGAGCTTTCTTTTGCAGGCCGTCACACATCCCACATTCTCTGCTAACAAGGTGATATTCTTTAGGGGCTTCCTACTGGTTGTTGTGGTTTCTTCCATGCGATGTCTCTTATTGTTATGTATCTATATTTCTAAATTGTTTCTCATGCTGTTAATTTATTCTCTAAGCTGATATATATACTCGATGGTATGGCCCGATTCAGTAGACTTGAGAACTGAAAATTGGCGAGCAGCAAAGGTGTGCGGAAAGAGTTATGATTTGGGGTGGATTGATTTTCATGAAAGATGTTGGGTCTTGGATAACAAATGTTTGTAAAAATTCTAAAAGTGTCGATGTTAAGAGTGAAATGATGTAGTAACGGTACGCCAGAATTTACTTGGATGGAATAAAATGCCCACAAGGTTATACGAGTGTCCATGAGAATGTTTCATGTCGTACAGAAAATTATATTGGGCCTGTTACCTGGTATTCGTTATTGCGGACGGCCTAATCACATTATAATTTCACTATCGCAGATTGCCTTATTGCCTTACATTCGATATGCAGGTGACTGACTACTATCAACGCTTGGAGTTCCTGGGCGACGCTGTGCTGGATTTCGTGGTGACAGGCCACGTGTTCGCGTCGCCCAAGCTGTCGCCGGGCCGCATCACGGACATTAGGAGCCATTACGTGTGCAACAAAACCCTAGCTCACGCCTGCGTCGTGTCCAAGATGCACAGGTTTCTCCAGCACCACTGCGCGGTTCTCCAGGGCACCATTGACAGCTACGTAGCGCTCGTTGACGGAGATGAGGCCGGCGAATCTTTTGACTCGGCGTCTGGTGCCAGTAGCTCTGACGAATCGGACGGGGATGCCGTGTTGAACGGTGGTGTGTCTGAAATCGACGCGCCAGCTTCAGAGCTGAACATGGAAAGCGACGTCATGACAGCAGACCAGGTGGAAGTGCCCAAAATTTTGGGGGACTTGGTTGAGGCAATCATAGGTGCCGTGTACCTCGACTCGGACTTGTCCCTGGACGTGTGCTGGAAAGTGGTGCGACGCCTCATGCCGGACTTGGAAAGCTCCAGCTTCGACCGGGCTGGCATCGACTGCGTGCGACTCATGCACGAGAACGCCGAAATTGAAAATGTCGCGAAAATTTCGCCTCAAAACAACGGCGGCGTAGCTGAATTCCGGGTGAAGGTGGGTTTAGCAAATTATTTAAATAAATCGTGGATGTTTTTCGGAAGTCTTGGCATCCGAGCGGAATATTTTTCAACAGAATATTGATATTTAAGTAGGCTAGTGCCGATTTCTAGGTGGGTAACTCAAATTTTATTGTCCCTGTAAGATTTATTGCTCGTTTTTTAAATAATGCATTCCCATGTATTAAACCAAAACCGTATTTATTTTCCTCCACTACAACTTTTATTGTGCTACTTGCGTCAGCAGCTCGTATTTGGAAGTAAACTCATTTCAGCCTCATTTAAAAAGTGGAAATTTCAGTAATGTGGTTTGACAAGGCGAGTGAGGGCTGTAGTGAGGAGCAGCTGAGAATCGCTCATCGTTATGGGTATTACAGTTCAACTGTACATAGGTGCTATTTCAGGCTCTTCTTCCCTTGATATTAAGCTGTAATTCGATTGTCGTTGCTGTAACCTGAGAATTATTTATTGAAATTCTACAAGAATAGTTTTCGATCATGTTCCTTAGCTAAACGTATTTAGCAGGTAATGAGGATGAAAAATATGACGCATGAAATTTTAGACTTTGGTGAATATGTGATGCATCGCTTAAATGATGCCAACATAATTATCGTGGTTAGTTTTTGTTGCTTCCGAATTGCTGAATTATGGAATTTGTTATTGTGTTTACTTTTCCTGTATAAGTCAAAGACCTAAGTTACTTGTGTTACTTAAGTTACATTTTCGTTCAATGCGCTTAAATTCTTCTGTCTCCTTAATGACCCTATCGCTTTTACTTATTGCCTTGAAATTATGTCATGGCGAGCGAAGAGGTCTGCCATTTTATGCCTCATAATTTAACTGGAGATTTTGACCCCCACAGGTGAAGGGCCTGGATTGGCTGACAGGCCGCGGCAAGAACCAGCGCTGCGCTAAGCAAGCGGTCGCCAAACTGGTGTTGCAGCGCCTGTATGGCCGCAACTGGCACTGTACTGGCAGGGCGGCCCTGTAGGTGGACTGCGGTCTCTGATGCTCGACCCTGATGCTCGACCCTGATGCTCGACTGGTGTGCACTGTGAGGTGCAGTATGTTCCTGAACAAGGGAAAGAACCGCGCTGTTGAAAGATGCGTGCACCTCAGAAACGCTGTGATCTTTCGCCAGAGTAGATGTCCTTTATTGATTGACTTCTCTCCGTGTGATCATTTGAAATGAGTAAAACATTTAACTTTGGAATTTGTTATTTCTGTGTATTTGTGTGCATGTACATGGTGAAATATTTGTCTGCGCAGTGCGGGCTTGGCTTTTAACATTTTCTCGCTTTTTTTTTTAGCAATGGTTTGTTTCTATTTTTAATTCTCATGCTCAGCATGGGCAAACATGCATTAAGGCTCTAGACACCTTATTGTTTCATGCAGAATTAAGTATTAAGTATAATTAAGTATTATGGGGAGAATATACGTCGTGCTCTTGCTCTGTAAAAAGTTTTTAACGAATTGATCTTGATTGTGACGTTTTCGACTCTAAAGGGGTTCAGACTGAAATTATTTATATCATCTCCATCAGACTGGTTTGCGTTTGGTCATCACTTTCTTTCCGGATGTGAGCTTCAACACTATAATGTACGAACTCGGGAATTGATTCCGGAAGTCGTTTTACTCAATTCTAATATTTATTGATTTTTCGTTCACTGGCCTGCCTTTATGGCCAGCTTGGTCAGGGAGGCTTGCTGTTTAATAAAACATTACCTGCAAGAATGCTATGTATTATCTAGACTTTAAACGACCCACAGGTGAATCATGTCGCAGTCTAGCTTGTTGACATAGGTCTAGGCACCACGGCATCACAATTTGTTGATTGTTTTGCCTCATCTTGTTTTCGTGGTGATGTGGAGGGCTAGTGCCGAGGTGAATGATCACTCTTTACTTTAAGTATGTGTCACAGGTCCGTTTCAGTCGAGGAATTTTCCATGTGCTCTGGTTGCACTTTTTTTCAAGTCGAATATTTAGTCTGCATGCATAATTTAAGTGCTATTCGTACGAGTCCTATAATTATTAAGTGTGGTTTTTAGCGTTTTTAATGGTTCGTTGATCTGTTTTTTATTTTCATTGTTTAACTTTTAAAAGTCCTACGATTATTTATGTAGGTTTTAAATAAAGTGTTTCGTTGGTAACGATACTGTTATGTTCTCTTCTTTCAAGTCAAGTTGTAATTTTAAATGTTACATAATAACCATGTAAGGCTTAATAATCCGTGGCAATGATCAGCAAGTCGACCTTTATGCATATTCCTTTATAACGTTGATATTTTTTAAGTTATTTTGCGGATTGAATTTCATGAGATTTGAATTGTTCGGTTGGACCAGTCACTGCATCTGCTTGTTAACTGCTTCGGATTCCTCCTCGAACTTTTCTTTTAAATTTTCGACGAACTGTGACTCATTTCAATGACTCTATTTCACCGGTGGAGAATTAGGGAAAGACTCGTTTTTTCTGCATCGTGCATGTTGGTGTATGAAAACTTGTTTGTTTCACGTGATTATTAATGACGAATTTCTAGTGCTACACAATGTGGAAGGACTCGTAATCTTTAGCTGAATGGAAAATAACGAAAAGCATTCGTGCTTGGGCTGCTTTAGCCTGCCGGTTTCGTGACGAGGAAGGTCTACTGGGGCGACTAACGACACACTCTTTGATATTTTATTCATTGTTTTTTTCTATTCACACTGTTTATTCACATTCATTGACTTGCTGTGACTGTTTTTCTCCAGTTAGGCGTGTGCCAGTGCTTTCCTTCACTTAGAGTTACCGTCTGTCGACTCTTTTCATTTACGTTTACGAGGCATAATATCGTGTTCAACTTCATACGAAAAACTATTCTCAGCCTTACGAAACAAGACGATTTGGTCCTTCACGACGTTTAGGGGTCAACAAAAGAAACGAAGGGTGGGAATTGAATATCTTGTGGATGCAGCTAGGCAGAAAACTCCTTGGTAATGCGAAGCAGAGAGTGAACCGGTATTTTTTGCGCTCTCGCGAGCGAAGAAGCCATTTTTTGCTCTGTCCTCAATTTTTAGCAACTGCTACGTTTTGCAAGTGTCGAGTTGTCTTCACGTTTTTTTATCATCGCCCGAAGTGCAGCATTTTCCCCTGAGGCAGAGTTCTACTTCAGGGACAGCCTCTATGTTGAATCATTTTCGTGCTTGATTGCGCGACTCCGTGTGAAATAATAACTCACTTTTTTGGTACCCTAGTATAGAACTTGGGCTCGAAGTGGGATGCAAGAGCAAAAGTTCTCATTCAATGCACACCGTTACCTGACAAGCAAATTATTAAAAGTTGGGAAAAGTTGTCAGCTTTACCTGGGAACATCATTAGTCCAAATGACGTCGCTGTAGCTCCGGCCATTTCGTTAAGCCTCAAACGTCACGGAAGACCAAATCGTCTTGCTTCGCAAGTCTGCGATTAGTTTTTCCTACCTAGTTAAACGCACCCTTGTACCCCGTGTACATAGGGCTGCAACGAGTTTGACCTAGAAAGTTAAATGTAGCCTTACTGTCGAAATAATTTCGTTCTTAAAGAGTATTGAACAGGACAGTCAAAATCGGCTAAGATCCAATGAAGGAGAGCATCACTGACCGTGCGCTGCAGTAGCCCTGCAGAACAGGTTTACGTGACTGCATCTCTCCTTCATAGGGAACCTAGCCGATTTTGGCTGTCCTGTTCGGCTTGTGGGTGTCCTCCTGTGACAATTATTGTCTCTTGCGAATGCCTCTGTTTAAGTAGATCTCTCGCGAGTGCTTTTTATCGACCGTTTCTGTCTCTTACGAGCGTTTTTTATCGACCGTTTCTGTGCCTTGCGAGCGTTTTTTATCGACCGTTCCTGTCTCTTACGAGCGTTTTTTATCGACCGTTCCTGTCTCTTACGAGCGTTTTTTATCGACCGTTTCTGTGCCTTGCGAGTGCTTTGTAGCGACTGTTAGTGTTTCTTACGACTGTTCTTATCGACCGTTCCAGTTTCTTGCTTGGTCATTTTATCGACTGTTTGTGTCTCTTGCGAGTGCTTTTATCGATTTTATCAAACAGTCGATAAAAAGCACTAGCAAGAGATTGAAACGGTCGATAAAAAGCACTAGCAAGAGACTGAAACGGTCGATAAAAAGCACTAGCAAGAGATTGAAACGGTCGATTAAAAGCACTAGCAAGAGATCGAAAGCACCGTTGATTCTTACGTTCTCAAATTATTCAATAGAAATACAACGGAATTCATCGAGATCTTTCATTTGATCTCGAACATATCGTTTTGTAATACAATTATTAACTGCCGTTTATTTGTGCTCTTAAGAATGTACGTGTAAACTTTGTTTTCTGTGATCTCTAAGTAAGGAAATTACTGTGCTCCGATCTTGCCCCTTAATGACACCGGCGCTCTTTTCAGCCACGAAGATGCGATGAGTGCAGATGCCAAAGAGATAGGAAAGAATAAATCGTCTAGTTTGTTATTTTCACCCTCTGTGACAAATTCAGAACCTCGTCTGCTTCTTAGCTTGTGTAGCGAAGTTTGTGTCGTGGTACCCGATAAAAGATTCTGCGATGCCAGTTAAGTATCTGCTGTTTTTTTATCTGGTTTGTCCTTGTAAACCAAATTATCTCTGTAATGATCGCTTCTAAGTTGCGAGACGTACGGTGCGATATAGTCAAAGCCAGTGAAGCGCTAAAAAATTGTTGCTACTACAACTACTACTCGATTTATAGGCTGTTGCTAGTTGGTATTTCAATTTGGCATTTCAGGAATATGTCTGAATGACTTGAATTATTCACTTTTTCAGCCTGATAACGATTAGAATACTGTGAAACGTTGATTTTTATAGTGAGACACGTTATTTTAATAAGATTACTACGAGCTATCAACTTTATTTGTGTAATGAACGGATACGCTCGGGAGTCGTTAGTTTATTCCGAGCTAGATCAGGAAAGCACAAACTCTGTTCATGCCTTTAATTTATTCCAAAGTTTGACGAGTTTACTCATTCAAACCATAATAACCCACGGCCACCGTATGGAATGACAGTCCCAGCCTTTCTGCCACCTATGTTCCGTCCCTGTAACTGTTAACATCTTTTACTGCTAGTAACATCTTTTACTGCTAGTAACATCTTTTACTGCTAGTAACATCTTTTACTGCTAGTAACATCTTTTACTGCACGTGCTAGCCTCGTAACCGAGAGGACCCTGGTTCAAATCTCGGCTCAGTCGAAGGCATTTTCACGTTAGCAGGGAGTACTTCCCTTGGAAAAGGAAGTTTAAACCACACATTCCTCACATCCCTCACCACGTCAGTAGTTGTAAGGCAGTGAAGACCCAACGGTAAAACGTGTTGGAATTATTAAAGGTTCTTTAAGGTTCTTCAACCAACTGCCCAAAACCCGCTGCGACGTGCGGTTTTCTCGCACCTCCGCGGCCCCAGCGCTGCTGATGCCATGCTGGTGGGTGTGCTGGTGGAACCTGAACGGTCATCCTTTAACATTGAAGCTCTGAAATCCTTTCTAGTTTTATGCGACCTTCTCTCAAAAATCTAGATATTGCCCCACACGTATATAACCCGTTGCACAACTCTATATATTACCAGAATTTGAACAATAAAAATGCTATGTAAACATGGATTTTTTTTGACAATTCGTCGTTGGATTGAAGTTGTGTGAACTCGCACTCATGAGTATTAGCTGGAGAAAATATCACAGTCGCGACCAATTTAATTTCTATGCCATTACCAAATCTCAACTCTTGCATTCATCATGTGTTAAAACTATTTACACACTATTTATAAAACCATACAACCTATGTTAAACTTTGTGCCTTGTTTGAAAATTTGCATCGCATAATTTATGAATGGTGAAATACTTCTGTGAATTCGGTGCGATATGACCCGTGTCGTCGAAGCGCTGGTAACCTTTGTATTACCACTACTACTACGTGTTCACCATTTACTCTGGGTAGCAAATTTTGCCTGCGGACCGATGTAAAGTTGGCAGGAGCTTCCAAGCATCTTCATCAGCTTTTTAACGTATTTTCTATACCTTGTGTTTTAACCGTTAGTCAAATTAAATCCATGTGGGGTATTCTACCCTCGTATTATTCCTTCCCCGTACGTGAAGCTTAGGAAATTGTTAGTGTGCGCTCCCACCACGCACTTGCGATCTGAGCGCTTGCTGAATAGCTGGTACGTAAAATGTGTCGTTTACTTTTGAAAAAAAAAATGGGATGCGGTTAAGGTGGATGGAATAGGTTTGATTCATTAAATATCGTTGCGGTGGAGTTACCCGTAGTGATCATAGTAATTTGAGGTTCTCAGTACTGGTGAAACCCACCCTGCCTTGGTAGCAGTAACTTTTGCAAGTTCTTTCAAGTTTTCATTGCACAGTAGGAGCATACCTTGGTTTACGCTTCAAGGGACAAGGGCAATAGGATTAGTTATTTCTGTCCTATTTTTAGGGACCGGCTGTCCCTGGAAGGGGGGGNGGGGGGGGAAGGGGTCAATGTTAGGTTACTCCTACAATTGTTGATGAGCTTAGATGCGTTGTGCGAGTGGGTCAAAGTTATATTTAGCCTAGCTAGCCCTGATGAAGCTTCGTTCGACACTAATTGACATATCTACTTTGAAATAATATCAATTGATGATATCGGCCTATATGATTATACCCCTCAGTATGGCTTTATTTTCACAGTTGGGTAGGGACCGCTGCTGCGGGACTCCGTTTATGAAAGCTGATTGCTTTATGTGAATGGATTGTCAGGCAATCTGATTCAGTCTTAGAGTCATGTCCCGTCCAAGTTGGAAAGGCTATAGTAATTATCGAACAAATTGAGCGCGAAGAATACTGCGGTGTTTTATACTGACATTACGATCTAGAAAAGTTCCTTCGTGCGATGCCATATCGTGAACATTAAGACCGCTAGAACGGCAAAGATAAGATTAGGTGCTGAATCAATTATGCGAGGTGCATTTAGAGATACCTCAATAAATTACAACTTCCCCTGACGGTCCCTGGCAAGATTTGCGTGCATCTGTCGAACGTTGACGCACTAGTTATTGTACAGAAAAATTTAAAGGTTCAAATAAACGAGCGCTTCTTCTGCAAAGTGATCGGAAAAAGAACTTGACAAAAAACTCTTCCAAATGAGCGTCAGAATTAACAGTAATCCATTCACATATATTTTTAGTCCACTCTCTTGTTTTTTACTCGCTTGAGGGAATTTGGTTTGGAACCAGCTTCGTAGAGAGGGGTTTTAACGACCAGTGTATGGATGGTGTCTTCTATGTCATTGCAAAGGCCGGAGACTGGCACTCAAACCTGGATTGGGAAATCATCCTGCGTGTGATTCAAAATATGTTTAACATTGTGCCTTGTAGTCGCTACCTGTAAGGACTCCCTACGCCATATGATACAATTGCTTTCCAATTAGAGTTTTTCATAAAATGATCTGAAAATATCCTCTTATTTAGCGTGCATTTTCCGCTGGCATGTTCATTCAGGACTCCACACAAGCATATACCGCTCAAAATGCTCGATATCCTCTGGTCAGTTGCAGCCATTTCCTCCGTGTTCATCTGAAACAACACTCAAGGATTATAGTATCGTCTCTCCTTCGTGCGGTGACGTGTCCCGTTGATTTAACATCGAAAAGCAATGTTAGATTTTTGTAAACGTATCATGTTCAACATTATTCTGATCTTAACTAATGCACGTGAAGTTTTAATCCATCGAAAAAAGTATTGGAATGAATGGACACTTAATCAAGAGGAGAAAAGAATGTTCACGATTGCATTGGTTCGATACACCTCCGAATACCAAAATTGTTATGAAATGTTTTAAGCTATTTGAAATCCTATTCTACATGGAAAAGTTGTAAACAATACCACTGACTCGTGATCTTTCTGTAAGTGAATTAAAGTTTTCTCAGCAATATTCTGAATACAAAATTTTCTTGCATATGCATTTCAAAGCTTATGCGTTCGAAAATCTGAGAATTTTGATGGTGGTGTTACAATCTCTTATCTACAGATGTAGAACCTGCTATCTTACCAGTTGATATGAATGATTGCGAGAGGAGGTACATCAGTGATGAGGAATTCGAGCCACTGTGCGCTGGTCTCTACGTTCAACCCTCGATCATTTTGAGTAGGGGGGAAGAATTGACTTGAAGAAAGTGCCTAAATTGTCAAAAATTGGTTAATGACTCTGTCATTAACCGTTACAGAAACTCGTCTATTGTGCATATAAAATAATCTCGCAACTTCGAGAGGCATTGCCCTCGATCAAAGTGTGTTAACAGAAGTCGAATCTTCAACGATAATTTCATCAGGTCAGAACGAAACTCATGTCCAATTTTGCCATTTTGACTTAGGCTTTCCAGACTTCGAGGTACATTGGCACAGCTCGGTAGTAGGACTGTGCTTGAGGAAGAATTTTGTTCGTGAAAATATTAGGTGAAGAACTCTTTTTTAAAATTATCAAGTGTTGTAAATTCAAGAAGCGTAATGCCGAGCGTAAAACAATGTAGTGTGTGCGAGCACTTCTATGACGCGAAAATCAGGAGGCCTCTTTGTCTTCCTTGCGGCCATATCTTCTGTAAAACGTGCCTTGAGATGTCCGTGGCCTCTCCAAAGGTGTGCGCCATATGCAAATCAGCTTGGACGTGCAGGGTTGACTCCCTGCCCATTTGTGATCTACTCGTCCTAGACCCATCGACAAGTGGTCTGTCACATCACCAAGCAGCAGTAAACCATGTTCCTGGAGACTCTTGCAAGGAACATAGTTTCGCTTTGGAATTTTGGTGCTCGACGTGCTTTCGAGAGCTGTGTAAGAAGTGTCTCATTGAACAACATAAGTCTTGCACAACGGTGCTCGTTGAAGATGCCGTGAAACTGGGCAGTCCGACGTTCGTTGTCGACGCGGCAAAATTTGTTAAGGAAAATCTTACTTCTGATCTAACTTCCACGCAAAGCATTTCAACGAAAAACAAAGACTCTCTGGCACAAGTTACTCACTTCCTTCACGTATTGGAAAGTATCAAAGTTCAACTGGAAAGTGAACAAGCATTGTTACGAAATCGAAAAGAAGCCACCGAGAAGCTGGCGAAGAACGTGAACGACGGTTCTAGGAACTGGTCATCTGACAATAAACGCCTGATGTTGCATTACGCGACTGAGTATCACATGAACATCAAAGAAGAAAACATCAGTTGTTTTTCTGATGCTCAACGCGTCAAACTGACAGAACTGTGCAATTTCGCTGACAATTTTGAGGTGGGTAGAGATTGACTGACCTAAAATAGGTAGTACGAGGAAAAAAAAAGAATTTTCTACGTTGAGATTTTTCAAAACGAGCTTATGAAGTTGGACGTATGCCTGGTATTTTTAACATAATTTAGGTAAATAACTGAGAGACCTTTCCACGCATTCCTATTTTAAGCAGAACTTTGGGCATTTTAAGGCAGCCCGCGAGTACTTGGGTACTATAGTTCAGTTCCCAGGCACTCCATGTCTACTCGTCATGACATTTTTGTACTTGCATAGCACTAGATATGCCCCTGGACTGGAAATACAATACTGGGAGTCAAATAGTTATTCTATTAAAATATTTTAACGTAAATATTCCTTGCCACGAGTTACTCGAGTGCGAGAGAAGCAGAATTCCTTTCGATGATGAAACTAATTTTTTCCTATGAGACTACCTGCTTCTGGGAATGATGTTTCTTGTGATGCGACCGGGGAGGCCCTATAGTGGGTGGCATTTACAAAATCTCACTGGCTAAGTTAGAAGTCAAGAAACATTTTAATTTATGGAAACTGCTTGTTTACTTATGAGTAAACAAGTAAACGAGATTCCTTGTGAGTTGCTCGCGATTAGAGATTTTTTGCGTGGGACGATTTTTATCAACTCGCCGTTTATTTTTTCTCATTCCTTTGTCATACAAACATTGTTTCAGCATTACACATGCATCAATATAGCGGACACATCGTTCTTTGCTATCCTAGATTCAGATTGTTCTTCATCAGTGTTGTCTATTTTTATGTTGCAGTTTCCTCGGGAGGAGCAGCCACAGAACTGGAGATGGTTTGAAGGCTGGAGGTCCTACATCTTCATACATTGATTTCAACATCACATCTGTTTCAACAGCACGCACCAGCGCCATTTTGAGAAGACTATATAGAGCCATTTTGTTTCACTGTCACGCACTGATGCCAGTTTGAGACGGAATCAATCAGTTTTTTAGCTGTATCACGTAAATGATGGTCTGTTTTTACTATAAATAAACTGCCCTTCTTTTTCCTTGCGTTCAGGGAGTATTATAATGATTAAAATTCTTGAATACGAAATTATACAAAGAGAGAGATTAGAATTTATAAATGGAGGAAACGTAAACAATATTAATCACACTTGGTCAAAATCCGTTTCATAAGTATATGAATACATGAAAAATAGAAGCATTATCAGTGTTACAGAAGAAGATAGAGCAGACGATGTGAAATTGTATGGTACACCTCCTTAAAAACAAGCTCCAGTGTGAAAATCTTTTGCGGCCTTCTAACTAAGCTAGAAACTAAGTATTATAGAATGCATTTAAATAATGGATATAAGCAACTTCATAGGGTTGTAGGTCTAAATGGGTAGATTATGGTTGTGCTACGTCTTAATAAATGTCGGTTTTGTTAAGAATATTATACCTCAGAAATAATGTATAATGTTTATTTGGGACGACGCTTTTGTGCACAGGTTTGACAAAATTTCTACAAAATTTTCATCTCAGAACTTTATTGGTAAAATATTCTCCCCGGACAAAAAGACGAAACATTCGTCACCTGCTACTAATATGGTGTAGGACCTCCACGAGTACGAATAATGACGGCAATTCTGCGCGGCATTGAGTCTACGGGTGTCCTAATGTACACCTAGTCGATTTCAAACCACTTTTGCATTAAATGATCTGGCAGTGTGACCACAGTACGCTGTCGATCTTCTCAACTTCTATCTAATCATTCTAAGGGGTCCCACAAATTTTCTACTGGGTTCATGTCTGGGGACTTAGCTGGCCAATCTAAATGCCTGTCATATCCTGAATTACTGTCATGCTAATCAATGACATTTCTAGCCCGATGCACTCGGCAGTTGTCTTCCTCGAAAGGAGCTCGAAAAACAACATGTAACTAATTTTTTGTCTGAGTAGCCTATCTGTTACACTGGGCGTATAAGGTCACATCTGTGCATACAATTCATCCCGTACAGATTATATATTTTGTGAAACAATTTATGTCCATCAAAAGTATCACAGAGACGTCAAGAATTTTCAATGAAGGAATTAAACGTTTAAATAGCTCCTATCACTATTCTCAAGTTTCGAATTCATTTAAGAAGGCCTAGCATTAAACTGTAAAAAATGAGATTAAGCTCGATGTTTACTTCTTAGCGAGTAATTAAGATTATCCAGTGTACTTTTTTTAATTTTGTATTAGCAAAGCAGCTAATTATTAAAAAGTAGAAACCCACACTACGATCTACTGTGCATTTTGTCATGTGTTTGCTTTCTTGTGATGGATGTTAGCTGTCTAAGATAGATAATAACTATTTTTTACAATTTTGGGAGGTTAGCGAGGTATGGGGAGGTCTCACTGAAATCTGGGTAGACTCATGAAACTTTCATAATTCATTTTTACAGTCCATTTTAATAATGGAACTCATTTCTTCAAAAGAAAATATTAGCTATTCAACCAACTCATTTACATTTTACCTACGCATTTCAGAATACTTATATACAGGGTGATTTTAAATGACGAGACTAAAAAGAATATTCATCAACTGCTATTATATTGAACGAATTTTTAAAAACTAAGCATCTATGATATTCTGGAACATACGAGTTTTATTCGATACTATTGTATCCTTAGAGGATACTTAGAGAGAAGAGTTTACCGTGGTGAGCCTACTGACTTACACCAACTCAAGGCATCTCCAGAGGCAGAAATCCGGCCAATTGGACCAGAACTCCCTAGTACTGTGTTGAACAGCCTCCGCACATGAAGAATATTGTCTTCAAAAAGTTATTAAACTAAAACTTGTAAATCTCAAGATTCCGTGGATTCTCAGTTTTTAGAAATTCTTTGAATATTTCAGAAGTTATTATAGATTCTTTAATTTTGGTCCCATCATTAAAAATCACCCGTTACGTACAAGCCTTGCACAAACGTGAGAGTCTCCATTCAAATTAAGGTACATTATGGATGATTGAATTTTAACCAACATCAATTTAACGCTACATTCGATTCTTCCCTTATGAATGTGGTGTTATTAACGTCAACTGAAAGCTTGCGTTTTTTAAGTGTAATTGTTCTTTTATATTTTATATGTTTTTGCATTTTACTCACTAGTGGACTAGTCCTCCGACTGAAATGGTTGCTGTTTCACGGTGACGTTTCGATAGTGAACTACTTCTTATCTCAGCAAATTTGTTTATTTTGATCCACAAATGCAAACCCTAGCTCGATACGAAAAATCAACAAACAATTTTTCAAATCAATCTAGCAAAAACGGCTGCGCGTTATCAAACATGAGTACATGCGTGCGGGTGCAGTTTGGGCGGCGCTTCTTTCATCACACGCGGTCAAACAAGCCCCTTTGTTCTATCAACTTTCTGGCTCAACTTCGATTTTTTCTTGTTCTATCATTAGGCACTTTGTTTCCTGCCTTTTTGTCCATTGTCTTGCTTCCTTGAGGGACGACCGACTTCGCCTCTCTTGCACCACTCGACTCATTAACGCTCTCGCCTGAGTTTTGGACTTCCCTCAAAGTTTCCCAGAAAGTTCCCTAGAAAGTTGTTTCCGCACGGAACTCCTGGCTGCACTGAAGCAGTCCCCGAGTTCAGATACGTTGTAACGCTGGTGGAAATTTTAAATTTTCAACATCCAAGCTGTCGTGAGTCGTCTCGTCAAAAGCTCTTGCTGCACACCTAGCTCTACCGTGATAGCCCGAACAGCACATCATCTCTGGCTTTCGCAAAATTTTTATGGATGTTTCGGTCCTCAATGAAACAGTAAAATATGTAAATACCATTACTAATTTCATGTAGACGCTTAACTAACCTGAACAACGTGAAGTGAGTTGTTCACTCTTGTGCAGGGAGGGGGAGGAGGAGGGGGGGGACACACTCCCGTGCTTAGCAATGCGCTGGTGAAGGCGAGAAGTCTCTCGCGAATGTTGATCGTCTTGACGGCCAGACCGCCATGAGAGAATTAGATTAGAGGACTTTTAGAAGCCTTCAAGTTACGCGTTACTTTTGACGAAAGGAAGTGAATCTTAAAGACTAAATGGTAATCTTGAGAGGAGCGAATGACTATGATGTGGCTAATACCTTGGATACCTGGAAGATGTTTCGGCCTTCACGTTCGGGCCACACTGGGGTGCCGCCACTTTGTGTGTATCGTGTGCCTTCGCATATCCGCGAGCTATTGAATGAGACCGTTTCCCTCCACCGTTTGATGATAGTGAGGCAAGGGAGGCCTATCAGCGATAGTTTGTAGAAAGTTACCCAGCTTCTTCATGAAGATGTCCAGAGAACCATCGAATTCTCTCAGATCTCTAGGCAGAGAGTTGAAGAGTCTGGGTCGTGCTGTGGGCTTAGCCACAGCACGAACACGAAAATATAAAAAGTAAATAATCAGAATTTCAAGTTAGAGAGCCAAGATTGACAAAAAACATTAATGCAATTAACCCTACCAGATGAACCCCCGTTGAAGCTTTCCAAGCCACAAGCTTCGGTTTTTACACTATTTTGTATGAATAGTTTGTAATACGTAAACAGATTTAGCGTGTTGCTGCCGAGCTTTCTGAGAGCGCTCGTAGAAAATTCGGTTTTGGGTTGCCAAGCTTCTGGAAAAACGAGCTTTTCTGTTGAGCAAAGTAAAGGTTGATATCAAGATAAAAATTGATTAATAACATATTCATGAAATAAAATTAGCATTTGTTAGAATGGGGTGAAATGTTGATATTCTGCTCAACGTTCAAGTGAACTAATATGTGGCGATAAAGGACCGTTGGAAAATGCATTTACAAATTGAAACGTACGTAGGTGCAGGTAGCAAGAAATTTCTGTCGGTGAATTGTCATGAAATCAATTCAAGAGTTATATTATGGTTTAGAATATAGACCCTTTGCGGAGACTTGTTTTCAATACCCATGAATTTGAAACAAAAATTCATTATACTAATGCTGGAGTTTTTTGAGTGCGACCATCATTTTAGGGAATTTTAGCCCGACTAAACTTTTACGGATTTATGCCCTTTAGTTCTTGGAAAACGCGCGTTGCCACAACCTTAGTAAGCCATCATTCGTGTGTCTGTGAAGTCTAACAGACAAAGGAGGACCAGGGGCTCAACCCTCAGCTGCTAGTCTCACAACCAAAACTGACGAAGGCCTGAACTTGGCTAGTCATTTTTTCGCGCGGTCGGTCTCCATTGGTGGCAGAAGGAATGAGGCTGCCCGCGCTTGTGGCTTTTGGACAAGGAACGCAGGGGCGACTTTTTTGGAAGCCGGATTAGGTTGTTTTTCATTACCTTGAAAGTGTATTACAGATATTGTTGGAGCGGAGTAATTCTTACAGAAATATTAAATCTAATGTTTAGCTAAAATATGCTGTTTTTTTAAAATGTTAATCAAGTTCTTTACATGCAAATACAAAAGTTATGACACAATACATATGTGTCAAATTAAACCGCAAGTTTGCTTAAGGCCTTCAGTTCATAAAATTACTCCTAGCTCTTTAAGAAAATATTATGAAGTGAGATGAATAACTTGTAGCACGATATTAGAAAGAAACAAAAGAATGCCTTCAGCCGAGTTTTCATCTTCTTGTATCCCCTTGGATTTACTAGGATTCCTTCACGAGCTGCGGCAAACGAGTGTTTTTGTCTTGCAGTATGGATGGAAATCCATGCCCTATTAAAATTAGCGCAGTTGTGGGGAAGGCTTGAGGCACTTTGATATCTCAACAATGGTAGTTATGTCTCTGACGCATTCTGGTAGCTCTGCGAACACTATTTCTATGTGCGTAAAATTAGCTAGTGGCCGCTAGCAGATCTCGGTAGTAATGCTCTAAAGCGGACATAACGACCGCGCATCTGCGCTGCTGGGCAGTGAACTCTGTGAAATTTATGTACGGCACTGACTTTAAATAGGGCGGCACGTATGAACTGCAAGCTAATTTCTGCTTTTGCTGTTGCGTTCTCGTTTAATAAATACGATAGAGGAAAAACTGTTCTTCTTAGATGCTTAGTGGTATAAAAGATCTTTCTGCTCTCTTGCGTCAAAGCTTTGCAGCTAGTAATATAGAAGCAGGGGCTCGTCTGGCTTCCTCCTCCTGGGCGTGAACGGAAAGTTCATAAGTTTTAACTCATAAGTTTTAGCTTCCTGTGCGTTGACTCGGTCACCGAGCGCAAATGCATTTATCAACCAGGTGCACGATTGAAAAACGAGAGAATCAACGTGAGAAACATCGTTGTTTCCAGTAAATCGTCAGAAATGCAAGTACTTTACAGTGACAGGACCGATATGATTCAAAACAAAGATGCGTGTATGTACTTCCTATCAACGTCAACGCTAACGATGGAAACGTTAAGTAAGAAACCTACCTTAGTATGCACATTTTAAATTTAAAATAAATATAATGTAAAACTAACAGAAAGATGTTACGTTAGTATTGAATATCACTCGTCAGTTCGAATGCACCAAATCTTTTGTTTTTGAGTCTAAGTTCATGGAAACCATAATTCCCACATGAACAGCTCAGATGGAAACAGCTTCCAAAAGTTTCGCATTAGGAGACCCGCTTTGGGCACGTCTCTCGGCACAAATGGGCTTCCAATTTCCATTCTACGAGGCCTCCAGCCTGCCTCCCTGCCGCCGCCCCATGCCCCGTCAGTCATGCCGCACTTCGGAGCAAAACTTTGACTCGATATCAAATCGGATTCCCAGACCGATTTGGCGCCGTAATGACTTAAAAGCTGCGCTCTGGGAGTCGGAGCGCCCTGGCGGTGGAGACGCCGGGCAAGACAGGCACAAGACCAACTTAAGGAGATTATTGATAGACAGCACCGGTAAAAGTTTCGACATGAATTTTAAAAGGTCTTTGTAAGGCTGCGGCAGCGCACATCATGGTCTGGAGCGAGAAGCAAGCACAGCCTACGTCCGCTTAGGCCTCTT